>JAQFVV010007173.1:68050-140942 GCA_028023455.1 Epiperipatus broadwayi | reverse complement strand
AGACCTAATAAAATTTAAAGTAATATGGTAAAAGTGAATAGAAACCAATCCCCTAACTTGTATGATATTGGCACAGTGGGAAAATATCAAGCTATCAATGTAGGCAGGGGAGATTTAAGTGTTTGATACTTCTAACCCACCTGATAAATGAAAATTGTTTGCAAAATGCATGAGTAATAAAAAAGAGTGGTTTGAATTTTTAAGCTGGTGAATGTTTACCATATGGTGAAGTTCAGACGATGATTACATTAATAAAAATCCAAACACATAAGAGTTGTATTTAATTAAACATACATATAAATTAAATTTGTAAGGAATAAGATAATTACATAATTCAAACAGAGATAATTAAACCATAATCTAATAAACCACTACAATTTATATATATGATTTGTATTTACATATATGTTTAATATTTGTAGCAGGTGTTTGATAAAAATTTTGTTTCCTTACTTATTATTAAAACTATCTATGCTAATTTTAATATTAGCATAAAAATACACACCATTATCATTTGTTTGGTACAGTTGTGGAAAATCATTATAACTATAAAATAACTGAAATGCAGAGAAGCAAAAAAAAAAAAAAATATGAAATCGTTTATGCAAACAGCTAAGCAGTTTCATAATTCAATAAAATGGCAAATGAATAATGCACTGATTAATATAATAAAATAAATGGTTTTTTTATATAAATATATTTAAAATAAAACTCTGTACTCAATAAATATTTTGCTATTAAATGTAAAATGGTAATAAACATTTATTTTAATAATTAATTTGAAATGTATTAAAATTACTAATAATTTAAATCAATATATTTATTTTAAATATATTAATTTTTAAAATAAAATTACAAGTTAGTCAATTTAATTAGGTCTTAGAAGTAAAAAAAAAAAAACAGATTTGTCGAATTTTATCCTCCCTCTATCTAGATATTTCTTCCCTTTTACTATGTTCACTTTTTATAGACTTTATTTAAATCAGAGTTATCTTTAAAATTTTAATATTTTACAATTATTTAATTTCATTACATTATAATGCATTTGATTTTATCGTTGTTTTTTTAAAACAGTTTTTCATTCTCCAATTTTTATATTTACACGTAACTTTGATCTCACTAATTAATAATACTTTCCTATATTAAATCTATTAAACAGAATACAGAATTGAAATACATTTACAATCCATAAGTGCAATCCAAGTCTTATTATCTTCAATTGAATATTTGTTGATT
Source organism: Epiperipatus broadwayi (assembly GCA_028023455.1). Classification (NCBI taxonomy): domain Eukaryota; kingdom Metazoa; phylum Onychophora; class Udeonychophora; order Euonychophora; family Peripatidae; genus Epiperipatus; species Epiperipatus broadwayi. The sequence continues at coordinate 139,706 of JAQFVV010007173.1, read as the reverse complement.
TTTATATATTGTGTCTAAAATATATATATATATAATGTATAAGATTTTTTTGGACGGAGTTACTACAAGCTTGTAACATTTTTCATTTGTATCTCGTTTCCATCTTTGAATGTCGTCAGTCACTGAAAAATGAAAAAAGAAACATATAGCATTTAAACAAAAAAGTCTTTATCTCATATCATATATTTAATTATATACAACATGAATTCACTTTAAATTGGGGATGGAGGCAGGGGTGGGGTGGGTTGGTGGGCTAAATATTCATAAAAAGATAGCATAGATAGACTCAAAGCATATAAAAAACAAATTGCTGGTTTGTTGTTTTTTGAAAAAAATAATTTGGATTTTATTTAGAAAATTGGTACAGTTTAATTTATAAGTGCCAAATATGCTGCCCTCACAGCTTTGATACAAATCACTTAATGGAAGTATATTAATAATTTTTGTTAATCATTCATTAGTATAGAGATTATCCAATAATAAATAATATTTCTGTAGTGTAATTTTCAGTACAACACTCTCATGCAAAGTAGGGACAGGTTTCCATCTGTTTTAATACTTTGTGAACGAATGTAATCATATATATATATGACTAAAAACATGAAAAAGATCTATGATCCTCTAGATGAACATTTCATGCTGAATCAATACTCATCAGTTGTCCCAGACCACAATCTCTTACACCTATCTTTATCATTGTTCAGTTTATATAGATAGAAAATTAGTACAGTTTAATTGATGTATCAAATTTGCTGACCTCACAATTTTAACTCAAATTACTTAAGTATATTAATAACTTTATTAGTAATTTATTAGAATAGAGATTATTTAATAATGAATAATATTTCTGAAGTGTAGTTTTCACTACCCCACTCGCATGCAAGGTAGGGACTGGTTTCTATCCACTTCTAACACTTCATGGTCACATGTATGTATATAACCCATATGACCAAATATATGTGAAAAAGATCTGTAACTGCTTATTATTTTTCTGGTAAACTTTTTTGTTGATATATAAATGACACCATTTTTTTTTCTGATTCAGGATTAGTCATTTCAACCCAAGATAAAAATGTGAATATTTTGGTCTGCAATGAATTCTATACTATAATCACAAGTCAATAGATAAAAAAGAAGTTAAAATAATGTGACAATAAATAAAATGAATGTATTTTAGTTATAGCTTTATATATATTAATACTTTATTTTAGTCCTAGATTTAAATTATCACTTTAAATGACTCTTTATGAGACATTAATTTATTTTGGACTTCCTACATAATAAAGAAATGACTATTTAAGACATTTTCTTATTGTTCATTACTGTTATTAATATAAAGTAGTATTTATTTATTGTTTAGTCTGTTGCTTTGGACAAGATTTGGTGACCAAAGTTCAGGCTAAGAAAAATATTTTCATTTTAATTTATGAAATTCAATTAGAAATTAATTCAGATACTTTTAACACTTGAATTTACTAATCTTCACTAGGATAAACTGATTAGTAAAATATTAAATTGTAATCATTGACATTTATTTGCCTTCTTAGGTATTTTAATAATATAACTGCCACATTTTTCAGAGAAGAGATAGCAAAAACTACCTTAGGGACCAAATGATTTGAAATGTTTTAGCATCTTTTGTTATATTTTATTCGTAATCTTATTTATACATTGTATATTATCTAAAACTCAGGGCTGCAATACATGTATTTTAGTTATGGCTTTATATATATATTAATATTTTATTTTAGTCCTAGATCTAAATTATCACTTTAAATGACTGAGAATCTTCATGAGATATTAATTTATTAATAAAGGAATGACTATTTAAGATATTTTGTCATTATTCACTACCCTTTTTCCTACTACAGAAGCTATTTATTTTTGTTTGTTTTTGAACAAAATAAAAAAATATTTCATAGTGTAAATTTTTTTTGTACAATTTATTAAAAGCATAATTTAAATAATAGAGATAAAAAAATTTTTATATTAAATACTTTTACTTATCATGCACTAAAAAGAAAAATAATAATTGTTTCTTCAACCACTATTGGGGTTTTTAACTTAAAATAAAAGCATGGGTAGGGGAGGGGTTCAGAAAATAATTAAATCAATCCCTAATTTTTATAACAAGGGATTGACTTAATTAATTTCTGGATCCCCCATCTTTTATTTCAAGTTAAATCTAAAAATCCTAATGATGGTTGAAAAAGATATTATTTTTTTCTTTTTAGTGCACAATTAAAAGCATTTAATATATAAAATGTATCGCTATTATTTTTAACTTTTTTTCAGAATTTTGTAACCAGGCAAAACTCTCCATATAGGACTGGCACTCAGTGCAAGCAAAAGTAATCTGTGGATGCAAGAAGGTTTGTGCATAAATTCCCTATCTAGTGCCTACTTATCCAATATCCACAGACTATTCTCTAGCTTGTGGTTTCATCAGTGAGGAGCCATCGATGTGAGAGCACTGCACCTAGATCTTAGGACCTAATGCAATCCTCCAGAAACCACCTTTTATCTCTACTTAACTACAAAACTGTGCATCTAAAATTAAAAATATAATAATGATATTTCCAATCCAAGCTCATTAGCTTATATTGTCATATAGGTCTGAACACAGTTTAGAATCAGATCCAAGGCTCATCAATGATGAAAGCCACAAGCTAGAAATTAGTCTGGAGATATTGGATGAGTAGGCACTAGATAGGGATTTTATGCACAAATCTTCTTGTATCCATTGTTTACTCTGGCTTGCACTGATTGGTACTACTGTATGGAGAGTTTTTCCTGTTTTAACAGCAGGCATAAGAAATGGTGATCATGTGAATTTTGTCACCACCTTTTTTAAAAAAGTTTATCTATATATTAATTCAATTTTGCGAAATGATATATAAAATATTTTTTTAAAAAAAATTGTTCATATCAATATTTAAAAATTCCAAAAAATTTGAATTCCAAAAATATAAATGCTGTTTTGACTTGATATTTGTACTTTTTATTCAATATGTACTGATTTATTTCTCATTCTATGTATTTCTGCCAATGCTTCCTAATTGTAAAGCTTTTCCCAGTCAATTTTGAGCATTCCAATTGTTCTACTCTAAGACCATCTAAGGATCTTACATAACTCAATGCAACATATGCATGTCCTTTTTTAAAAAGCTTTGGTAACAAGCATGCAACTGCATTATCTACAGTACAACCTTGCATTTTATGTATGGTAGATGCCCATGAGAGATCAATGAAAGCATTTTTCCCAACTGTTTCATAGTTGAACTTAGCAGGGAATTGTATTGGTTTTGGTATCATATGTATTCCATGTTTGCCAAAAGTCAATATATATTGATGGTATGTCTGACTCATGCATCTGTGTTTGATGAAATTGAGGCCACACAATGTCAGTGATAAATTCACTATTTCTATTTACCAGTCATTTTGAAACATCAATATTGTAGTGTAGCATAACTTTTGCACCTATAAAGATTTCCATTTTTTTGCTAATCCTCAATCATGTTGATACCTGCTGGAATGATATGTCTCAAAATTGAAACAATAGTTGCATTCAAATCCTTCAATTGATACATACTACAAAACCAAATATATATATATTGTACTGCTAATGAACAGTGTTATATGTCTGTACTTTTTATTAAAAATTAAGATAAAAGTAATTTATATGCAGCTTAAATATTTATAAAAAATTAAAAAAAATTTAAAGAATGGTAAACAAAAATACTACGGAACTATTATCAATAAATGATTGATGTAATTTCATTGAAAGAAATTATTAAAAGTTAAATATAAATATAATTTAAAGAAGTTTAAAAAAGAGAAGTGTACTTTAGAAGTTTGAAGAGTTTTTTTAAACAAAATGCAGTTTGCCAAAGGACAAAGCACTGCATCATTTTATTATTATAAATTTTTTCAAATTAAAAGTGATAGAGGGATGAGAAATTTAACTAAGTAAAAGTTAAAAAGTAGAATTCTCTCCATAAATTAAAAAAAATGCATGTGTGTAAAAATGAAATTGGGTTCAAATGTAAAAGGAAATGATATAAAGTTAAATTTACTTAAAGATTGCTTGGACGATAAACAAAAAATGGAAACAATAACTATAAAATGCAGATTAAGCAAACAATAAAAATATAATTAATAAAAAATTATAGATTAATTAAAGTAAATTGGAGTAATAAAGAAGATAATGGGAGGGGATCATATAAAATGACTAAAAATCTATTCATCATTCAGACTCTGATTTCTGATTTCATTTATCATATTTCATTCATGAGTCAATTAATAAGCAGTGTTAAGCAGCTAGCAGAGTATGAGGCCAGTCTCTGATTATGGTTCTCCAGAACATCAGAAGTCCTCCAGTTAGAAGCCATGCCCATATAATAATCTAAACTATCAAGGATATCTATCTCAATAAATGAAGGAAGTTGGCCAAAAACTAAAACCATTAGAAAGCCCAAAATCAGACCGGTTGGTAACTAATTCAGCAGATGAAAGTGAGGAGCTGTATTCCCAAGGTATAAATGCACAAATCCTAGGTAATTATGAACTTGCTAATTTCCCATTCATAAACTGATCTTGACTTTATTAAACATTAATAACTATAGTAATCTCTGAATGCTTCCTATAATTATCATATAAAATGAACTCTAATATGTGTGTGTATATTTAATCTCTCATATATTTAGAAATATTTATAAAGCTTTCCTTAAGTAATTAGTGTATATTTCCTAGTATGTGTATATATATGTAGATGTATAATTTAATTATTTTATTCTTATTATCATGTATTTAAAAAAGTTTGCTAACAATTTTGGAATATTCCTTTTACTAAATATTTTACACCACTTTTTTATTAATTAAAAGTATTTAAAATAGAATTGTTTGTTTGTAATTATAGTTTGGTCATATATTATTACTAGATAATTTGTAATTAAGAGCAAGCCTTAAGTGGCTTATTATAATTTACCTTCACATAAATAAATAACAAAAGAGCTAGCAAAGTGGTTAAGACAAATACTAGATATGTTTACCTGATGTCCATGCATGATAAGTATAGACTATAATCATCTGGTGCCTGAGAGTTTACCTCAAAATAAATAAAATGCTTTGAAAGGCAGGAGGGTTCAAATTTAGCAGCCAAGAAGTTCTATACTCTGGAAATGTGGCTGCAGGTTATATTTCTTATAGCTGTGGTTTTATTATAGGTGCCATTGCTGATTTTCACCTTCTGTATTTGACTTCTCCACTTGTCAGGCCGATGTGCTGCAATATTAAAAGTGCAGCTGGAGTGGATCAAGATTTAATAGTTAGTTTTAGTTTTGTAATTCGTATAGTTTCTAAAATTAATTTATATAATCATAGTGATTTTTTTCCCACCCAGTTCAATTGCCACCCAATGTGGCATGAACCCACAACCCTGAAATTAAGAATCACATACTCTTTTACTATTAGCCAACAAGATATATACCATTTTCAACAGCAAAATTTTGACTTTAGGGTTAGCATAGTTCATTCTATCTAACAATTCCTGGGACATTACTGATGCCTGGCTTCCTAAATCAAAAAAAGTGCTGGTTATCACCCCTTCTATTACTACTGTCACTTTTGGACAGCCCTGAGATGCCATTATTGGCTCCCTCTCTTCCCAGCTATACACCAGGTTTACTACTTGCAGATGACTGTTTTTCCTATCATATCTTTTCATCTGTGTTTTGTCCTTCTCCTTGATCTCTCCTTTGCTACCTTTCTGATTTCTTTTGAAAACATAATATTTTGCAACACTCTTCCATTTATTTATTTCTGAAAATTTATATTCCTTGTCTTTGGTGAGGTCAACACAATGAATAACAAAGAATATCTTTGTTATTTGTACCTATATATACTATACAGATATTGATTTCATTTCTAGGAGAGAAGAGGTTAAGAACCAACTAAATATTAAATATATACTTAATTTATCTCATCCATGGCACACTTCATTTCCATTATTCTGATGATCATCTAATTCAGTTTATATTAGTATCATTTGAAATATAGATAGGTGTTAACATGTATATATGTTTAGAAATAGGTGTGGATGTGACATTATATATAAATAAATAAAATATTTATAAATATGTGAAAAGATATGACCAATTGAAAGTTGGCTCTAGAAAAACATACCAAAAGTTTTAATTTAACATTTAAATATATTTAATAACTATATTTACAGTGATTGATACTTTAACAAAAAAAATTTTAAAACAGAATTGTAAAACATTGAATTAGATGTTTATGGTTATTCTTTGTTTATAATTGATTCCCGATATTATCCCAAACCCTGATCCCACAAAGAATAACCACTCAATATCCCTATTAACATAAATAAAATTTGGATTATGTATATGATTACCATAATCATCTTTACATTCTAAAACTATTACTTGAAACTCTTAATTTATTTATTTTAACTAATTTAGTATCTTAGATTCCTATCTGTCATCGTGATGATTTGAAATTTCCATTATGTATAAGAGCCATGATATAGACAAGAAAGGTCATTTATGTTAGAGATAGTTAATCAAATATACTGAAAACATTTAACATGACTATTAATATGAACAAACAAAGAAAAATGTATGTGTTGCAAGTATATAAATGTTTGGATTACATACATATTAGGTAATGTCTTACCTTTCCCATTTGATGATGATCGGGTTAGTATGCAATCAAGTGCTCATCATAAATTATATTTTATTTGGCTTACATTAAAGGTAAAAATATTTCTTCATTATATTACAAACTGACACTAATATTACCCCTTTTTGCTCCTATATTAAAGTGAAGAAAAAATTATATCAAATATACAAATAAAATGAATGATGTCAACTTTAATTGGTTTTGAAGTAGTGTCCTAGTGAATTGTTCCATAAGCCATGTTAATCCATTTCAAGTATAGATGGTAATTCATAAGTGATCTAAAACATCCATCAGGTAAATTATTCATGATAGCCTTAGAACTTCTGCTTTGACACAGAGAATTATAAAATCCATTTATTACAAATCAACTTGATGTTTCATAGTGCAGGTGTGGAGTGATAGATCAATTCCATCCCAATCCTGACAAATTATAGCTCTATAGATGATGACTTTCTTTTCCTGATGTCACTTTTGCACTTAGCAATGCACATTTGTTTTTATCATTATTTATATTTTGCTTTAATGATCAGGGCCAGATCCAATAAGTGCGGGGCTCGATTGGATTTTTTTTGCGGAGCCCTCTATATATTAAATATTTAAATAAAATGCAAATTCAATATTTCGAAAAATAACTTTTTGTTAATTTTGGTGGTGATGTGGGGCCCCTTCAAGTGTGGGGCCTGATGGGGCCCCATTGCTCCAATCGCTTTAAATCCGGCCCTGTTAATGATTTGTTTTGAGTGGAGTAATGTCAATATTTCTCACAATATTGTATACTCTTGAATTTAGTTATTGCGATCTATAACTGAAAATAACCAGTATTTTCAGAATTTAAATACTTCAAATTTACTTGCAAAAATTTTAATTTCAAATTCCTTATTTAGTTAACTTTAATTCTCTATATTCATTCTCACTTTCTCAGATATTCAGATATTAGTTTTTTATAGTATTTCCTTTCAAAATTAGTTGATGTTTCTCTTCGAATTTTAAATTTAAATCCTCTACATAAAAATTTGTAGGTTCTTCAGTAGATAATAAACTTTTATCTTTTTTGGAGAAGAAGCTCGTTGTTTAACTAAAAGCAAATTCATGATAGGCATTTCAATGTTATTGTTGGGATTATTTTTAATGAATATTACTATAAAAAATTTGTTAATAACAATAAAAAAAATATTTGATATTTCTTTACTTTAATATTAATTTTTATTTCTTGATTACATTCATCAATCTAATCTTACTTATCATGCATTGTTATATTGTGTTTGAATCTTAACACATTTAACAAAGTGATAATTGCCAAAAATTAGTCATCATATCTGTCTGATAATTTAACTTAAATATTTATTTATAGTATAATTAAGTTGGGATTTAAAACATGTGTTGTAATTAAGGGTTTTTCACTCTTTGTGTTTTAATATTTACTAATCTAGTAATTAATAAATAATGTGAATGTCATGGGTCTTGGATTTGTATTGAAACCCATTGTGTGTAATAGATATTGGAAGGATGTTAGGAATATCTGTAACTATTTATACACATACTTCCCTTTTGCATTCATTGTTAATAATTTATGTTATTACATACTTAATGAACAAAGAAAAATCTGAAAAATCAAAATTCAAGTTGCATTATTACATAATAGTATTTGCCTTTATTAATTGAATATATAAATCTTTACAATATATTATATAAATTATTTTCAATGCATATTACAATTATTTGTTAGAGATTAGTGCAGGAAGATTCTCATTCTTTACTTAGCTGCAAAAAAAATTCCATGAAAATCAAATTCATAAACAAATTTCCATAGAGATAATACTGATAACATCTAATCAGAACTATGAAACAATAAAATTGCATTAGTTACTTAAATTTGTAAATAATATTTACTAAGGCAATAAACCTAAAGCATGTGTGGTTGAAAATGCTAAGGTAGGGACCTCTACAGGTCTTAACCACAAGCTTACACATTGGAAGAAATGCCTTAGCTTGTGGTTGAGACCTGTAGAGGTCCCTACCTTCGCATTTTCAACGGCACATGCTTTAGGTTTATTGCCTTAGTAAATATTACTTACGTAATCAATGTGCTTAAATAAATTTATAATTAAATTTGTAAAATAAATTTTATTTAATCAGTAAAATACACTGTACATATATTTATAGTTAGGTATTGAATTCTTTCCATTATCTGTTTGAATAATTACTATTTTTAGAAATATTCAAATTTAATTTATACTTTTAGAAATAACACACAGAATACTATTTAAATAAATTCAACCAACAATTGAATTTATTTAGAAGAATATAAATATTTGAATATTTCTAAAAACAAAAATTAAATAATTTAATTAGATTATTAAAACAGTCCAATATATAACTACAAATAAAATATTATCACTACAAATCTTCAGTAAGTCATTATGTATATTTATCTAATTAAAAACATATATATAAATATTTTGTTGCGTCTATAAACAAGCTGAAGATAGTTTTACAGTTTTAAATAAACTAAGTTAACTAAATCAAATATATTTATGTATATGTGTAGTCTCCTATTGACATAACATAAAGGTTCAGGGAAAATTCCATATAAAGATACTTTCTGATATTAAGAAAATGTGATGATAGGATTATAAGACCAGTTAATAAGTTCTTCATCTTGTTATGCATAATGATATTAAATCAATTATTGTAGGGTCACACCTCATATGAAATGAATGATGATGTAATAAATAGCATAAAATAATCAAAATTTTGATAATATAAAATTGTTTACGATAATTAGCAGTTATGAAGATTTAAATTTAATGAAAACTGATATTAATAATTTCACAACATGGGCGCAATTGTAATTATATGGTAATAAATCTTGAAAAAAAAGTGTAACCTCTACAAGTATAAAAGTTATGCAAATTGACAATAGGTAATTACTATATTAATAATTCAGAAATAAATCTAAGTAGTAATCAAAAAAACTTGGGTTTGATTTTTAAATCAAATGAATATTTAGTACCCAGATGAAACAAAAACATATCTAAATCTTATAAAGTTATTCATTAGCTGTAGAAAACTGCTTTCTATAAAGACAAAATTAATATTTTAGTCTTGCCTAGATTATACTATACTTCTGCAGTATAGGATAGTCTAATTAATAACCATAACTATCTAAAATTGACTAAGTTTTTAATGTTGACTGTCTTTCATTAGAAATTTTAAGAATTTAAAAGAATCTTATGCTCTTACCTGATATAATCAATTAAAATATAATATCTACATATTCTATTTTGACAATAAATATTAAGAAATACGGATACAGCTTGAGAAAAACAAATATTTATGAAAGTAGTAGATATATTTATCATTCTACATAAAGTTCTGTGTAAGAATAATTAATGCTTATAATAATATTTCAATAACTTTTCATTTAAAAACTATATAGAAAAAACAACAACAACAAAACATTCTTTTAAAGTTGATTACTAAAATATTCTCTACCCGAATTTGTTTTGTTTGTTTGTTTTGATTATTGTTGTTATTGTATTGTGATTTTTGTATAATCAGTATTATAAATTGCATTTGTAATAATTACTTTACTAAATGAAGAACAGTAACAGACTTTCTGAAAAGTATTTATGATTTCTATGGAATTGACAAACCTCTTGATATTATTAAGATTATTTCAATGACACTATAAAGAGATTTCAAAAAAATTATATTTGACATAAAGAAATGTATGATGATTGGTTGCTTTTATTGAAAGGATATAGTTGAGGAAAGAATGTAATGGAGGACTGTAATGTGGCAATATTTTGAAATCATCTAAGTAAAAAAAGTTATCTGCAAAAATTTTTAAAAAGTGTATTGCAAAATGTTAGATAAAACTCTAATAAAAAACTTTGTGATATATCTGAATATATTGTGGTTTATGGATAGAAGTGTGCAATCATTATATTATTCATTTTTACTCTTTTGTGTTTTCTCTCCATATCTTTTTTTGGAGTTGCAGTAAACATAATCATTGATAAGTAGATGCTAATAATGTAAAATGATCTTCAATACTTTCTCTTCCTCTTTCCTTCTTGATTTTTGCATTTCATATAGCATAGAATAACATTTCATTCTTCTTACATTTAAAAGCAAAATATATTTATTTATTCTTTACAGTTTCGACTGTTCCTAGCAGTCTTCATCAGATCTGAATGATTATACCATTTTGGATCTGATGAAGACTGCTAGGACCAGTCGAAACTGTAAATAATAAATAAATATATTTTGCTTTTAAGTGTAAGAAGAGTGAAATGTAGTTATTATATGATGTAAAATGATACAAGTTATATATAAACAGCATTAAATACTTATCCTAAAAAGTTATTCAAATGGTACTGCAATCTCTCACTTGCACTAACTGATTCCTATGGTGAAGCTGTTTTTTCCAAAGATAATATGCTTCAGAATATACTTTATATGAATAATCTTTTAATGAATTAAATGGCTATTATAAAATCAATTTTATCTGAAAGACCTAAATATGCTATCACTATTTTGCTATTTGAATTCTATAATTTTCTTAAATAGCACAAAGAAAACAGCAAAACAGAATATTTCTAAAAAGTCAAAGTTAATTTGTTTATCTCAAATTACTATGGGAAAAATATCAAATTGTAATAACAATATAGTGATAAATATTGAGTTGGTATTAAAGATATAACAGCCTACAAGAACTATTGTTTTCAGTGGAAAACTATAAACATTTGCTTTATTTCTGTAAAAATCCTTTTCATTTATTTCAATTTTATAAATACTTAGCAATATATATTACAGCTATTACTGCTTTTTTCTAAAACTATGTATTCTGTAATAATTTTGTGCATTTAAAAATTATATATTATTAAATTATTTATGACTTGAACCTTCAGCTTGTTAGTATGAGATGCAAGAGGGAAATGTTCTTTCATTAATTCGAAAGTAAATAAAGAAGGTTATAAAAGATTGTCAGACAATAAATTTACTTTGATTAATTGAACATAAGTTATTTAAACTTATATTTTACTCAAATATTATTTGCATCCTGAAGAAATTACTATATGCATACATTAATACACTGTACAGGCGTACACACACCTGCACATATATAATGTAATATATAAGAGATTCGAACTCAGACTTTCACACGACCCTCAAATCTGTGTTTGCCTTCTATCAGATTCTGCATCTACATTTTTTGCAATATAATACTAAATGTTTTTAAAAACATATTTTATATAATAAATTAATGCATCAATATATTTTGATTATATCTTGTGGTTAAACCAAAGGGTTAAAAAATATTGCCTTAATTACACCGCGGCTTGTTTTGAATTTATTTTCCAATTTTTGTTTACAACAATATTTCCATTTTAAATTTAAGTATGCTTTTGTTTATCAGAATAGTACAAAATGATAAATAGCAAAAGATAAATTTGAAAAATTAAGTTTTATAATTATGCAAATTATTCATTAATTACTTGATAATAATTAGTAACTCTTTCCTACAATTAAAGTGCAGGACATTTTGAAGCAACAGCTGCTATAAAAATATTATTTGTTTTTTTTTTTGTCAGAATAAAAAAAAAAAGTTTTAAAAAATGTTCACATTACTAATATTTACACATGTTTGCATCTGTCATTTTAATTACATTTGAGTCTAAAAATATATTATATTTGTAAGCATTCATTGAAGATTAAAAAAGACAAAATTATATAGATTAATATGCACAAAAATTAAATTAATAAAATCAACAGAGTCTAAAAATTGTATTAATTATATAAATAGTACAATATTTTAAATAAAAAAATACATATAAAATTATTAAAGACAACAATAATTGCTATTGATTTTCATTAATAATGAGAAACAACAGTATTTACAAAATAATTTTGGATTACACAAAAATTAAATCAAATTTCCAAAAAGAAATTATTTTTTTCTTTTTCAAACAAATATTTGTTGCTCGTAAATGCGTATGAAGGTTACAAAGAATTTTATAAATTTGATTGATGTTTTTAATGCAAAAACCATTAAATAAAAAATCTGCAGTAAATCTAAAAAAATAAAAATAAAAATGTCTTATTAACAATTGTATTAGTGTATGTATATATAGATGAATAGATGGATGGATACACAAAAAATAGTTATTAATAACTCAATTATAGACAAATAATTTAGATCATTAATTTAATTAAATTTTTACCTGTTTTTTTTTTTTTTACATTATTTAAAACTAGTAGAAATTAAAAAAATATGTAATCAATAATGAAATGCCATGTGACCTTAATATTTTTTTAATTATAAAAATTGAAATCTTCCAGAAAATCCTACATTTATAATAAAAAGAAAAACGTTTTAACTTACAATAGACTTTTTTTTCAAATCCCATATTTTTTTAATATTTTATATAGTTAATCTTGAAGAATTACTATGAATGGCACTATAAATATATATATAGCATTAGTTTTTGTTTATCATTAAAAAAATTTAAAAACATTTCTGTGGGAAATTGGTTATATGTGTGCTTTTTATTTATCAATGAACAGTGCAAAAAGACAAATAGAAATGATAATGCCAGAAATAAAAAATGCTCTTTGCATGGTCTGATTCAAGATCAAAAAGAACAAATGAAAGATATAGAAAAATGTAAGAAATGGAAACAGTGTACTGTGGTTTCACAGTATTAGCAAATTTCTGAATGTTTAATCTATAAAAAGCTAAAGCCCAATGAACCAGTAGTTATGTTTCATCCCTCATCAATAACGTTAGAATTTTCAACACTCACCAATTTAAAACAAAAGTTATTAAAATATTTATAACAAAATAAACTTATATTTTGTTTTTAATTGTAAATATTTAATTGCTGATGTTTTGTTAAATGCATAGTTTTTAAATAAAATGCATTCTAGTTTTAGAAATCTACTATAAAACCTTTTTAATTTCTTGCTATTAATAATGTAATTATATATATATATATAAACAAAATACAGTATACAAAATCAAAATGACTATATAAAATTAAAAAAATAATTTCTTAGTTATAGTCAGCTTATGGGTTCTTCTGCCATCTTGATTAGCAATATAATGTTAATATTTAAATCTCATTAAAGTCACAAAATTGTGAACACTTACACAGTTACATTGTTTATTCAACATAGTATCTGTACTATTTATAAAATATGACTCCTATAACAAAGAAGTTATTTTTTTAATTTTATATAGGCATTTTAATTTTGTAAAGTTATTCTAGTGTATTTTGTTTATTATATAAGGATAAATAATATTTTAATATTGAATAAATATAATATCACAAGAAATTAAACAAGTCTATTTAAAATAATAACTGAACTGTCCTCTAGCTACAATGTTCAATAACTTTTTACAATAAAAAATGAAAAGATTTAAAATACAATAAGAGTGATTTATTGGTCTATTTTTTTTACTGCAAAAAATTGTTGAACATGGCAGCTAGAGGACAATTCAATTATTATTTAAAATAGACATAACATTATATATAATATATTTGGAATAACATCATTTAGCTATAAAATATTGAAAAATAATCAGGTTTATGATTGTTTTCAGTGTACATTTTAGCCAACATAGATAAAAATAGCTATTCTTAACTGTGATCATTGATATAATCATTATTATGCATTGTTGATCTTAGTGTTTAATGCCTACTTCTCCCCTGTTCCTCTGTGATTGGCTGTTATAAAGCTTTAGTTTTGAAATAGACTCTTAAAGATTATTTCTATTTTTGCTTATAAAAAAAAAATTTTTGCAATTGTATACTATGAAGACTTAACATCTATTGAACTGGTTTCTAGAATCAATTCTTCTTTTGCTAGGAAGACTTTTTACACAGTAAAAATATTTATATACAAAGAAGATTTAACTCATTTTATTTTCAATGTAAAGATTTAATTTCCCACATTTTAATATTAATATTTATGTATATTTAAGAATTAAGAGACAACTAGACTGGCTGTATTACTAAAGGAAATGATGATAGGTGGACAGTTGAATTTTTAAACTGGATTTTAAAAGATTGTGAAAGATCTAGAAAAATACCATGTGTGAGATGGATGAATGAAAAAAGGAAATATGCTGGGTTGATGTGGAGAAGAGAGGCTAGAAATAGAAGAAGTTGGATTCAAGTTTGAGAGACTTTCATCCTGCAGCGAATCAATAATGGTTAAAAATGACAATACATGTATTATAATTTTATAGATATGAAATTGATATTGCGATATTTTCAAAATATGATTTATTTATTTAATAACTATGCATTTAATATATATGTGGAATTAAAGTGTGAAAATAAAATAAGTTAAATCTACTATGTGCATAAACATTTGTAAAAATTAATGAACTGTGTTAAATGTGTATGAAAAGCATAATGTCACTGAGCAAACATTGCACCAATGGGTTTTACTTTTATGGGTTTGGTAATATATAATGGGATACCCCAAAGTAATTGGATAATGCTCTGGTTTTTACACCTGTTGTAGTAAAAAATAAAATGATAAAAAAATCAAGCCAGATGTCACATGACTTAATTTAATAAAACTTGTATTTACAAATGTTATATATAAATACAAGCTTTATTAAATTAAGTCATGTGACATCTGACTTCATTTTTTGTTATTAAGGCTTTGGTGATTTTATATTGCTAAATCTATCAATATATGGTGTATCTGAACTTAGTTTAGTCCCATATGGCTATTTGAGTTAGATAGTTGTTTTGGATTGGAAGACATATGGATGTCTGACAATTTCAGATTATCTATTCAATAGTTATACATTAGATAAAGTGCTTGGCTTGTCCTAGTATTTTTAATCTAATGCTGAATATCCTGGCACCTCACTGATGATGCCAGAAGCAGAAACCGGTTTGGGGTTGAGGCTATTCTCAAAGCTTTAGAGCTTATTTTGCAAGCTCTATATATAACCTGTTGTAGATATGCTTCTAATGTTACATACTTTTTGAAGGAATCCTCTGCATCAATGTTCCAAGTATAAAATTGCAATGCCATGTAGTACATCTTTTGTAAAGTGTGTTTCACATATTTGACAATTTTTATAATGACTGAAAAGTTTAAACAATGTGAAATTCTGATTTTGTTTACAGAAAGCAACAGGAAAAACAGTTGTAATGCTTGAAACTGATTATAAGCAAGCTGATCACATAAAAAAAATTTATGAGTGATTTAATTGAAATATTAAATTCACAACATCCCTAAAATGCATGGCAAGTGAAGTCCAAAGACAAAACCATGCTGACTTTTTTGTACCCAAATGCCATTTTTTTCTCAGGATTAGTTAATAATAGTCAGGCATTTTATCTACAAGTTCTGAAACATTTAGGTAATGAGATAAAATATAAACATCCCATTTTTTTGGCAAAGAGAAGAGTGCAAGCTTCACTTTGACAAAATATTTCTCAAAGCCTTGATTGTAAAACACTTTTTAATTAAATTCATCATGAGCTTATCTATCATCCATATTCACTTGATCTCACTTTGTGCAATTTTATTTTAAACTCTTGAAGAAAAGAATATCTCAATTTTTTTGTTGTTGCAAACAAAGAAGGGATGAAAAAAAAAACACCCAGGTGTTAAAAGGCATCATTTTGCAAGTATTTCTGGACTACTTTGAAAAATGAAAAACACATTTAGACCAGTGTATTGCATCAAATGGATAGTAATTTGAAAGAGATTAAATTTATGACACTTAAAAATCATAAACAATTTTTTATTATAAAATTCTGATTACTCTTGGGTATCCCCTCATATAGATTAAGTTTGTTCTAAGAATACATTTTATTGCTAAGTTATCTATCTACAGTGACTGTGTTATTATATATATTATTTATAATTATTTAATAGAAGACTTCATATATATGATTACCAAATACCCAAAAGAAATGTGGATCTATTTCCTTGGTTTGCCATATGCAAGAGTGTATAAATTTTTAATCAAGCACATATAGACAATCATATAAAATAATTTTATAAAAAAATTAAATTAAAAAGTAATTAATGTTTCCATATTGCAATATATCTTAATTACAGTATTTGTCTGAAGGTTTGTAATGATAGTATATTATAAGATGTGATATGTTGGACTATGTCCATCATTTATGAGTGAACGTTGAATGTATAGAAAATTTTAAACTTTATTTAAACTTTCCAAATACAAACAACTTGTTAGTAATAACACACAAATAGGCAATACAGGTTAGTATTATATTATTACTAACAAGTTGTTTATATTTGGAAAGTTTAAATAAAGTTTAAAATTTTCTATACATTCAACATACACTCATAAATGATGGAAATAGTCCAACATATCACATCTTATCTTAATTACAGTTTTCTTAAATAATAAGAATATGTATCTTTTTCAAATTCTTCATTTTTGTCTTCCTATCTATTATCAAAGATCAGTGGTTGAGAAGTTTTAAATTTTTTTTTTCCAATTATCTTTTTCAAAAATATTAGTCATATAGCTTCTCTTAATAATTTCTGGTATTATCTGGTACTATTTTGGCAGAAATTGTGTTTTATTGAAATTAATACCATATGAAGAACTATTATGAAGTATGATCTTTTTTGATTTTAATATTATGATTGCTTTGCCCAGTACATAAAGTTGACAGATTCAACAAAGAATTTTATAAATTCTAAGGCATCTAAAGAAATTTTGTTCTTTGGATATGAAGATATTTCACTATTTTTTTTAATATTATAAACTATGTTGATTATATATATATATTTAAAAATATAACCAATTTTGTCAATGATATCTTTTATTTAATCCAAAAATCATTTTAATTTAAAATTATTACATTTATTATTATTATTATTTGAAGAGCCATCATTAATAATATTGCTGCCAAAATTGTTGCCAAACAACATCTTTTTAATAGCAGATATGTAATGATAAAGATGACTTATATCAGAAAGCTTTTTAAAATTGTATATAAATAGTTATTTAACAGCAAAAAATAATCAAATTATGTGAATGCATATTTTACTACATGATAAGCGAAATTTTCATATAAAATGTATTTTTTTTTAAAAAAATTAAATACCATGAAAATATTTTACAATTTAAACATGGTATTAAAGATGGAGTATAAAACACACACACACACATATTTATATAGGTATTTTTTGAATTGTTTTGTTAAAACCTTATATATGTATAATGCTTACATAACAAATGCCTAGTCTAGGCATTTTTTGCAATCTTTCAAGCAGCAATGTTTCATGGGGAAAAAATCCAGCCAATCTCTCATAACAATAATCTGGAAATAGTTATTTCTTATTAAACACATAGATGGTAATTTCTGTTTAAACACTGCCAAGCCTCCTTGATATTAGTTTAAAAATATTAAACAAAATAGAACCTTTAATCTAACTCATTTTGAAGTAAACTTGCTTTCAAATAAACAATTTACCCCATTCAAATTCTGATATTTTCTATTGTTCTATCTGGTGAAAGTTTTTGAAAATGGTCAACCTTTCACTTGTGTGTAAATTCATTTCATATTAAAGCTCAATAAATTGAATGTGATTTTTTTAAAATTTAATTTTAAAAACAAATAATATTCTAAAAAAATCACACTTGACCTTTTAAAATATTTAAAAACTAACTTTTAAATAAGAACCAAAAGCATAAACACCAGCAATAATGTTAATATAAACATTCATTTAGAAAATAAATAAATTCTTTCTTATTTTAATGTTTTTTTAAAAGTGATACTGAATGAATGTGGATTTGTAATAAATCTATCAAATTGTTTTAAAAGCTGATATTTGCTTTATAATTATGAAAATATTTTTTTAAAAATATGAAATCATGTTAATTTTGATAGGTGATATTACACAATAAGTTTCATATTGAACATGGTCAAAAAGGAAACAACTGTCTTAAAATAAATCTTTCCCTGAAAAACAATACAGTAAAAATGATTGATATTTGCCAACTGTCAGTAAAATACTGACTTCTTCAGATTTTTTTTCGATTAAAAAAAATCAATAAATCCTATGCTAATACAAGTTAAGATAAAGATAAAATGGTGATATAAAGTGATTGAGCCACCTTTCTGAGAGAAACACCCAATGATTCTCAATGAATATGAGAGTTGTTAAGTTAAGTATCTAATTAATTAATTAAACATTACATGAGCATAAAACGAGACTGAATATTAATTTAATTTATATCATTCATAGATAATTTTCGTGACATTTCAGATAGAAGTTGATAAAAAAGTAAATAGACATATGTTTCTATCATAATTAACATTATCAGCTGCCTAGAAACTAGTTGATATCTCATAATCATGGTAATGCAATTTCTATTTAAACATGATCGCAATATTTAATTTGATTTACAATTTGAATGTAAATTTAGTGGTAATTTAACTTTTACAAAAGCAAGATGTGATAATGTTATTATATTTGACATTTTAGGCAGCATGATGGTGTTGTGATTGATACTTTTTATGTTGTTTTAAAGCATTGTAAATGTTAAATTGCCATGTGCAACAGGCTGCAGCAATTCTTTTTAAGAAGTTTCCATTTTTAATGTATTTTAAAAACATTCCAGGAGATGTCAGCAGTATACAGACATTTGCAGACCTTTGTCTGTGATTGACTGCATATTCTATTATTCTAACAAACCTTTGAAGAAGATGGCAATTTGTGATTGACTGATATTTTAGATTCATTTTCTCTGCAGTTAAATGCCACACAAAACATGTATTTTCAGTAATTGTTAAAGACTGTGATACAATATTTTTGTAAAAGACTTATTGTTAAATGAAAAACTACAACCACTAGGGAGTTTAACTTTGAAAACATTTTATTTTTAAAAAGACAGCTCTTAGAAAATATATGAAGTACATTATGAAAGCTGGAAATTACCACAGAAAACTCATTAGAAGCTAAAAAGAAAATCATTTTTGTAAAACAGTAAGTGAAATATTTTAATAACAATTAATAATTTATTAATTTTTAAAAATTTTTTGACATCTGTTTGGCTATCAGTTAAGTATTGTAATGAGCGCTAGAGATTTGGCAGTATCTCGATTTATTTCAATTTTCAACTATCGATGCTTCGCAAATTAAAATAGTATTTACATTCTTTATTGCTTGTTATGTATTCTAAAAACTACTTCATAGTAAATCATAGGATTTCACATTGTATGTTTATGATTTAGACTCAGTGAGTTAATTGTGAAGATATTTAAAACTTCAAACTTTCAAACTTAAATACTTATGACTGGCTTAGATATATAGAAAGAAAAGTAGAGAAAAGGGTAGCTGCCCTTTTCTCGTAAAATCTTTGTTGTGTGTTTAGGTTTGGATGTCATTTGGACAGCTATCCTTGACATCTGATTGGCTGTCAGTTAAGTATTGTAATGAGCACTAGGGATTTGGCAGTATCTCGATTTATTTCAATTTTTTTGATTCTAAATATATCATTTTTTAATAACAAAATTCTAATATGTAATATTTTATTCTTTTACCTTTTTTTTGGATAGATATCATGAAGCAAATAATGATGTTTACCCTTATTATCGATAAGTCTGTCAGTTAGATACGTATTTTCACAAATTTTAAAATATTAATTTTTTATGTTTTAGAATTTTAATTATTAGAGGGCTTAGATGATTATAATATAGCCTATAAATAAATTTTATAATGTACATAAAAAAGATTTAATTGCACACACACAAAAAAAATCAAACATGGTGTCATAGTAAAAATTTTCATCTCTAAAATCTAATCAAAAATTTGGAGATGGGGTTGACACTGAAAGAATCAATTAAAGCCTCATTTTTATTAGTTTAATGTTAACAAACAAGGCAGAGCATTTAGTCAAGCTCACATTTAAATAACATTCAAATTTTAATATTAAATATAATGTTGCAGTGATGTTTAAATATAAATATAAACTGATTTCCAGGTTACTACTGATTTCTATTATAACAGAAATTATATAGAAATTGTGATAGCATATTTGATAGAATATCAACAAGAGATATTGATTATAACAGAAACATGCAGTCAGCAATAATTAGTTGCTTTTTTTTTTATTTATTAAATATTGACACTTGAAAGATTATTGTTACTTATTTATATAATGTTTAATTATATATATATACATGATTTGGTAGATGTAATTTTGGTTATTCTATTTAAATATTTTTTAAAATTAAAATATAAAATGTGGGGGGGGGGGGACTACACAATATGGATATTGAATTATTTTCAAGATTTAAGTTAAAGATATTAATCTTCTACTTGTTTAATATTTATTTGAAGATCATAATAAATAAATTGTTTAACAAAATAATTAATATTTCTGAAAGAATAGTTTAACACATTTGATGTACAGATACTAATGCTGTAATTATAGATAATGAGATTGAACTATATGAAATAATCAATTAAGATTGATGATTTTTGTAACAAATTTAGAATGAAAATAAATATGTGGAAAAATTTCAGCTCTGAGTAGGGTATAAAGATAAAAGATTAAAGTAATGAATAAGAATAACAAATTGATTTTGTAGTATGTTTAAGTTTAGTTATTTGAACACAGACTTTTAAGCTTATTTCAGACATCCATTCCATCTTATATAAATGATACATATGACCACATACATGTGAAAAAGATAAATGATCTTTTATGCTGAATCAGAATTCTTCAGTTTGTCTGGATCATCAACTCCCACACACACACATATATATATAATCAGTGCTTGCTTTATATTAAGATAGCAAATCTTCAAACTTTAATGGACAGCTTCAATCTACTCCATCTTCTAACTATTCAGTCATCCATACCATTAAAAATCTCATAATAGAATGCTCAAAGTCCTTGATTAAGTAAAAAATACTAAAGCAGAGTTTAAATATAAAATTTAAAAAGATTTATTGTATCAAGTATATTTTCAATACTTTTGGTCATATTCATGGTTAGACTGCTGAGAACAATCGCAGAATATCAAAGCGTAATCATTGTTTAAGATATTAGTGAAGAAGAAAATGGAAAATGTATCAACAATATTAGAAATAAGAAAGCAATGATGCAGATTGAAGAAAGAGGAAGTACAAGAAAATGGATTATGCCTTTAAAGCTGAAAAAGATAAGAATAATTAGATATATATTAAAATAACTATAAAACATGAATGGAAAAGATGTTGCTATGAGATTCCTAAAACAAAATTTATAGAGCACTTTAAGCGATATTTTCTCTTCCTTTTCACAAGTAATAGAAAAATTTGAGAACAGTATATAGTAATGATTTATAAAAAGTGATCGTATATTTGTAGAAATGATTAATGGTAATGATAATCTCACATATATGTGTATTTATATAAAGATTTGTCTCTTGTCAAGAACTTTTTCACTAATTTTTATTATAAAGAATAATTATTAATAAAATGTTAAAAAATTGATTTTAGTTTTATAATAAAAAACTGTTATTAAAAATAGTAAATTGATAATTATTGGATCAATAACAACTTTAATTTAAAATATAAATTATATTTCAATATTTTTCTTTTAAATTCTGTCACTAATTTTATTATTAATAAGTTTTGTGTTGTAATACGTATTTAAATTTTTTTTAAATGTTACTTTAAAAAGTAAATATTCCAAGAAAAACGGCACTATAATTAACAAAGAATAAATACCCTCTTCTAATATCAGACATGGTGTTTACATTAATAAATATTGCAAAATTTAATGTCTTAGAATTACTAAAAGTAGCAGCTTTTTTTAATTCTGTATTTGTATAATGTTAAAGAATTTTTAGCCATCATTTAGTATTTTTGGTATCCTTTTTATATAAGAGGTAGTTACAGAGATAATATTTATTTTAAATATACCTATAACTTCTATTTATAACATATAGTTTATTCCTATGGATAAAGACATGTTAAAAAGGAAATGACGAATAGAACTTTACAGCTCATCTGTGTTATAACCTCTCTCTTTTCTTAATTGCCTTTATTCAAATGTTAAATTATTATAACCTAATATACAAGTATTAAATTATTTGCACTTATCCCTATGACATTATCCTATTTAGATTAAATATTTTAAAGAAGAAATTGTCTTAATCATGATAGGAAGAAATTTGTTACACGTAGAATATATTTTAATCATTTAACAGAAACCATTTTAAGACAAACAATAAAATGACAAAATAATATACACAATGCAGCTAGTATGTCATACTAAATGACAAAACAGAAAACTATCACACTATAAGAAAGTCTCTGACATAGTATATGCTAGAAGATTCGAATATGGCTACCATCAATTTAAGCTTAATAAGGATAATTATAAATTTTATTAAATGCCCATTATTATATTAAGTAATAATTTACTAAGGCTGTAATCTTAGAAATAAGCATCTGAAAAATACGAAGGTAGGGACCTCTATAGGTCTTAAAACACAAGCTTACGCTATGAAGAAAAGAGAGATAGCGTAAGCTTGTGTTTTAAGACCTATAGAGGTCCCTACCTTCATATTTTTCAGACGCTTAAAAATACGAAGGTAGGGACTTCTATAGGTCTTAAAACACAAGCTTACGCTATGAAGAAAAGAGAGATAGCATAAGCTTGTGTTTTAAGACCTATAGAGGTCCCTACCTTCGTATTTTTCAGACGCTTATTTCTAAGGTTACAGCCTTAGTAAATTATTACTTAATATAATAATGGGCGTTTAATAAAATTTATAATTACAACTTTAAATTATCGTAACATATTTCTTACTATAAGATCTTTTCATTGACTCGTAGTAAATTGTAAGATTTCGCGAGTATTAATGTATTATAAGAATTGTGGACTTAATTAGTGAAGTATTGAATAGCTTCACACTCTTAGATCAAAACACTTCAGCTTCACCTATTTATATATAAAAGTAGGTTGAAGTAAAGAAGGGATTCTCTCTTAGGGATTCTCTCTTTTCTTCATAGCGTAAGCTTGTGTTTTAAGACCTATAGAGGTCCCTACCTTCGTATTTTTCAGACACTTATTTCTAAGGTTACAGCCTTAGTAAATTATTACTTAATAAGGATAGTAAAGTGAACATAGATAAATTTTATTAGATATTACTATTAGTAAATCTTTGAAATAAGATTATTATGAGAAGGCATGTATTAGGCAGGAATATAAGTTTTAAATTTTTATTGTGATTGTATTACTTTTAATGTCAACTATTAATTTGACATTCAAAGTAAAATTACTTACCCTATTGGATAATTATATTTTCTTATACATTTCTAATTTCTATTTCTTTCACATATATATAATATTTAAATACAAATATATTATATATACTTTTAAGCTAGATGTAATTAGAAGGGATTTGAAACCTGACTTTCAAGCTGCCATTAGTTATCCACTCCATCTTATATGACTGATACACATGATCACATACATGCGAAAAAGATAAATGATCGCCAATATATATATTTTGTGCTGAACTAGCACTCATCAGTTGATCCAGATCATCCTTTCCAATATATATATATAATCAGTGCTCAGTTTATATTAAGATAGTAAATTTTCAAACTTTAATGGACAGTCTTCAATCTTCTCCACTCTCCAACTATTCAGCCATCCATATCATTGAATATATATAGGGAGAATATCAATAACTCAAACAAGCTCTTAATTGATAAGTGTGGTAAGAGAAAATATTTAAAATCTCTATCTGGAACAT
Source organism: Epiperipatus broadwayi (assembly GCA_028023455.1). Classification (NCBI taxonomy): domain Eukaryota; kingdom Metazoa; phylum Onychophora; class Udeonychophora; order Euonychophora; family Peripatidae; genus Epiperipatus; species Epiperipatus broadwayi. Next base: position 115,224 of record JAQFVV010007173.1, on the reverse strand, counting down.
TTCTATCCCCAGGCCAATTAGTTTTGAGCTTTTGGCTCACTTCAGTGAGAAGCTAGAATATTCAGACACTAGATCTAAAATATCCAATCAAAATCCAGAACATATTTAATACATAACATTTAAGTAGAAACTCTAAAATTTTCAGACATGAAAATGACTTTAATTCCAGCTATCTAACTTAAATAGCTATATGGGACTGAACCAAATTCAGATCTACCATATATTAATAACCTTAAATTTGCCAAAGCCTTAAAGTTAAAATTATAATAATCAATAAAGCTAATCATATATAGTGAGGCATTGCTTTTATGAGCTTGTATTTACAAATATGTAATATAGGAATGTTCCAGATAAAGATTTTAAATATTTTTTCTTACCACACTTATTTATTAAGAGCTTGTTTGAGCTATTGGTACACTCCCTATATTACATACTTGTAAATACAAGCTCATAAAAACAATGTCACACTATATATGATTTGCTTTATTGATTATTATAATTTTACCTTTAACGTTTTGGCAATGCTAAGGTTATTAATATATGGTAGATCTGAATTTGGTTCAGTCCCATATAGCTATTTAAGTTAGCTGGAATTAAAGTCATTTTCATGTCTGAAAATTTCAGAGTTTCTACTTAAATGTTATGTATTAAATAAGTGCTGGGTTTTGAGTGGATATTTTAGATCTAGTGTTTGAATATTCTAGCTCCTCACTGAGGTGAATCAAAAGCTCATAATCAATTGGTCTGGGGATAGTAATGTTTCAGATAGAGATTTTAAATATTTTCTCTTACTGGACTTATCAATTAACAGCTTGTTTGAGCTATTTGTATGCTTTTTATATTATATATTTATAAATACAAGCTCATAAAGGCAATGTCACACAACATATGATTGCTTTATTGATTATTATAATTTCACCTTTAAGGTTTTGGCAATGTGAAGGTTATTAATATATGATAGGTCTGAATTTGGTTCAATACCATATAACTATTTATGTTAGATAGCTGGAGTTAATGACATTTTCATGTCCAAGAATGGCAGACTTTCTGCTTAAATGTTATGTATTAAATAAGTGCTGAGATTTGAATGGATATTTTATATCTAATGTCTGAGTATTCTAACTCCTCCCTGAGATGAGTCAAAAGCTCAAAAACAATTGGTCTGGGAATAGGAATGTTCCAGATAGATATTTTAAATATTTTTCCTAACCCCACTTATCAATTAAGAGTTTATTTGAGCTATTGGTACATTCCCTATATTACATATTTGTAAATACTAGCTCATAAAAGCAATGTCATGCTATATATAACTTGCTTTATTGATTATATATTATATGAATGGCTCATGTTTTTACATTTCTTTGCAAATGTGTAACCAGTATTTTTTTCCTTGTTATATCCTACAATTTAATTTTGATATCTTACAATTTTTTTAAATATAATTTTCATTCAGCAATAAAATAAACTGACCACTGATACAATCTCTATTATTCATCAAATATCTGAAAACTATCCCTTTATTAATCATATATTTCCCTCTAATTAATATTTAGTAGTACAATACACAATATAGCACAAAAAATTCAATTAGACTGTTATTGTCTGATAGTAACTATTTATTATTTTTAAAAAAAAGGTTTTCATTTTAAATTTACTATACTCGATTACAAATTAAGAAATGTGTCACAATATTTGGTTTAAAATAGTTAGCTATATAAGATATATTAAAATATAAAATATGTTTCATAAAAATTTTATAATAGCTTAAACTTTGTTAACAAAAGATTTCACATTACTGTACATAAATTATTTCAACCATTCTTTTTAAAAAATTAGATGCTTTATTAACATGACTGAATGTATGCACTTTACTATTAGATCTGCTGTGAGGGAATTTGACCTCAATCCTAAACCTAACCCAAAACTTAGCCCTAATCCAGTATGGCTGTGATTTTTCACAGTAGGTTTAATACTAAAGTATCATATTTTAACTTTCTTAAAACTACTTCAGGCCACAAGTTTAAAACAAGTGCAGCCATTCATCTAGCATATCTAGTGTTACCTTGAGTAATCAATAATTATTAGTCACTTTATAATCATTAACCTCTCCTTTTCTGACTGCTTGCTGGAATTTGCCTGTATCAATGAGGATTTGAGATATAAGGTTGGAAGCAGTAAATCAAGTAAGTATACAGTGAACCCACTTTAATGGTAATTATTGTTTCAAACTTTTAAAAAAATTGTATTCTATCTAAAAATTTGAAATTAACATAAGCCTAAGATTTTAAAAAGTTAATCTGTTTGAACAGTATAGTTCATCATCTATATATTTTAGTATCCTCAGTTTTTTTGATTAACTGTAAGACTTTTATTCTTCTGTTTAGGAAATACACAATGTAATGTGATGTGATGCACTATGACTTCTTCTTTCTCAGAGTCAGGAATCCCTCAGCCACTATGCCCAAAGAAACCTGTTAGCCACTTTCCCTTCCCTTTCCACTCCCCACCCTAAGTTTTCCTATATTCTTCTCTATCTTGTTCCATACCATTTCCACATTATCTTTGACTACTCTATGGCCTTTATATCTAAATATGCCTTATCTTTTTCCAAATCAAGCATAAAAACTAAGAACTCACTTTCTGTAGAATCTCTTTGTTTATATTTATTCTCCCACAACTTCATTATTTGTACCCTTTTCCATGCCTTCCTTACATAACTTGAAGACTAAATCACCCACATTTCTTCATTTATGTGTATATTCCCTTATTGCTAACAATCTTGTTCAAGCCTTAAACAATAAACTACTTTCTTTGCTATTATCATAAATTAACTCACACCCAATATTCTGCTTATTTCTATATATATATATATATATATATATATATATATATACTCTTATACTCTATATATATATATATATATATATATATATATATATATAAACTCTTTACTCTATATATACTAGGTATCCATCTCTTTATTTTTTATTAGTGCATCTATTCTTTTATCTCATTCCTTGCCACTATAACACTCAACAATTCTTCTAACACATTCTTCACACCTTTTGGATAAATATACTGACATAAAGTCTTTATTCAAATCTACTACCTTTCTCACTCATCTTGTTGCCTGTCATTTACTCATAACCCAATTAAATACTATTTTGCCTATTCTTTTATTATCCATAAATTGAAATCTACTGAACATTTTCATATTGCTTTTTTTGATCTCTCACATAAAAAATTGACCATCCCATTTCTTTTTGAATTGCCTTCTTTGCATCTGCATCTAATGAATGTCTTCCTATTTCTCTTTGTACTTTTTCTAAATAATCGAATATCCCTTTATTAACACATAACACATTGTAATCATAAGTTAATCCTGCTACTGTCATTCTCTTCCATACAATTCTAGCTACATCAAATTTATTATATGAAAACATTGTTAATTTCTTTATTAGTTCCTTTCATTTCTTTGCTTTATTTATCAATTTTTTCTCTGATTCATCCAAGCAATTTCTCTGATTTCTTAAGACAATTCCCAAATAGTTATACCTATTTACCACATTTTAACTTTGTATCTCCCAATATAAATTCTTTCTCTTCTCTTTCCTCAGCATTTACCATCATTACTTTTGATTTTATTTCACTAAATTTAATCCCCATCCCTTTACCCACTTTTGCATATGTCTTCAGCGTAACTTCCATATCTTCTCTTCTTCTGTGCACAAGAACATATCATTAGCAAATAAAAGATCTAATAATATATATACTCTCCTTGCCATCTATTAATAGTGTCTCTGCCCCTCTTCCTAGTCTTATATTGCTCTTCATTTCTCTCAAATATAATAAAAACAAAATAGATGTCACAGGGCATCTTGCCTTAGTCTCACCCATTTTTAACTTTTAACTGATTCTATATTTCCTAATTGATACATATAGTAATTATTTTTATACAAACTCTTAAAAAGATCCACTAAAACACCATTCCTTTCCAAATTTACTCAACTTACCCATAATTTATTTCTATTTACTCTATTATATGCCTTCTCTATATTTATAAAGACATATATAAATGTTTGCCTGTATTCCTACTCATATCTATAAGTTGTGTGACTACAATTAAACTATCTCCTATATGTCTATTTGATCAAAAATCTCCTTGCATTTCTCCCTCTATATTACTTTATTCCATCCATTTTGCTATCCGTCCAGCCATCATGTATGTAAAAATATTATATAACACTGATGTTACCACTATCAGTTTATAATTTTTTAACTTTCTATAATTCTTATCTTTTCCTTTAAATATTAATCTTACTCTAGTATTATTCCAGCTATCTGAAAATTCTTTCCTAAATTCATTACCATCTCTGCTGTCCATCCATCTAAACCTCTTACCATTCAACTTTTCAATTCCTTCCCTACCACATTCAATTCATTTTCTGTAAATCTAATATTTCCATTATTATATATTTTTATATTTGTTGTCACTCTGTCTTTCACATCTATCATCTTTTCTATATCCATTACATACTTATTTAAGGTTGTCTTTAATACTTGTCTAGAGTTATAGTTTTTTCTCATCATCTAGTAATACGATTTTTCTCTCCCCTATATTCCTTCTTTTAATATATTTCCAAAAATTTTATTCCCATCTCTTCCACTTTTATTAATAACCTCCACTATTTAATTTCAGCATTCTCTCTATATAATTATTTATTTTAGCCAACTACTTTTTGAAAAAATATTTTCCCCAAAACATCTTTTTCACCTTCTTTGTTTTTAATAGCACATTTATATTTTATGCATGCTTTTCCCTATCTTTTATACTTTTTCTAATTCTCACTTTTCTATTACTTTTATTTTTCTGAATATTGTCAATTAAAACCCTATTTGCCACTTTTTCTACTTCACCATTATATTGACCCCCAACAAACTCTTCCATGATTTCTTCTACTTTTATTTTATATTCCTCTATCTTATTCATATCATTCATTCTCCATCCATATTTTTCCTATCCTTTCTATTTTTATTACTATTTTCCATGGCATTACTCACCATTTCTATTATAAAAGAAATTATGGTCACTATTACATACTCTCTTTGCATGATCAAACACTTTAATTTTCTGTACTTCATTTACTCCCTCTTTCTCTACTAATACATAATCTATTGTGTGAAATATGTTATTTCTAGGCCATGTGTATTAACCCTTATAAATATTTGATAAATTTCCAATGTTCAAATTTACTCTGTGACAAAGATTTTTCAGGATGTGTGATGTGATGAATTGCCGCTTCTCCTCTTCTGGAATCAGGAATATCTCAGCCATTATCTCCAGAGAAACTTGTTAGCCACCTTACCTTACCTTTTCTTTCCATTCCCCACCCTAAGTTTTTCCTATATTCTTCTCTATCCTGCTACATCCCATTTCCACAACATAATCTTTATCAACTCTATGGCCTTTTTATATAAATTCTTCTTATTTTTTCACAAACACAGCATAAAAACCAAGAACCCCTTTCTGTATAATAACTTTGTTTATATTTATTATCCCACAACTTCATTATTTGTACTCTTTCTACTTGTAAGCATTTATATTCAATTAACAGATATTTTCTATGTCTTCCTTACATAACTTGCAAACTAAATCACCCAAATATCAACTGTCTGATTTAAAAGAATGATTTATCTTAACCAATGTAAATAGCATAAATCTCTTTTCATTTAAAGAAGAAAAAGGTTTCAGTCAATTTTTTTTTTAAGTTAAACCACTTTAAATATTTAATTTAGCTTTTCTTTAAGGTTTTTATTTTTAAACAAGAACAAAATATTTAATTAACTGTCATTTATGACAGGTTCGGCCCCAAACGTTGGGAGACATTTGCACCAGATTGATCCGCAGATGACCTTACTTACACGTACATATGTTTTGGCTGGTTTCAAACTTCTCCATAATACATTTATAATCTTATTTAATTATAAATGTTACGTGAACAAACCAGCATGTTCAAGCAAAATGGGAAATATTATTGATAGCTTTAACTATCAACAATGGCCCACCTTGGCTGCTAGATTCAAACCCCTACTATCCAAACACTTTATTTGTTTTGGAGTAAACCCCAGGCACCAGCTAGTCTCAGACTAACGTATTTGGACAGTAGGCTCATAATCCAGTCCTCGAAATGATCCCAAAAACTAGCTCAGTCTAATTTTAATCAATAATAAAATATAGAAAAAAGAATTGGTAAAAAGAGATTGATAAAAAGAAATTGATAAAAAGAATTGACCGACAAATAAAGTATAAGTTTTAAAGACCATTCATTTTAATTAACATTTACTAATTTTAAACATTTTATAACTCTAAGATAACACACGCACATTTTATTTTAACATGCTACAATATATCTTATGATAAAACATAAATAATCTTTGACATTTATAAATCATATAGCATTCACAAACACGCACATCAATAGTTCATTTTATGCATGCTTATAAAGTTTATATAATTAGAATCTTGAATTTTTACGAAGGCGATGGCTACTATAGAATAAGAATATGAAATATTGTTACCTAGGATTTTGAATGTGGACATAGAACTTCATTTTCTTTGATTACTGCTTTAGGTGAGAATATTTCCAGCTGGCTGGGACGTTTTCTTGAGGAGTTTTATTATTCTTCATGATTATTATTTCTGGAGACAGTTGAACATTGATGGGGGATTTCTGAGCTGTAGTGCAGACATTATTTCACGGGCAGGTTTTGATGATCTTGTTGGACTAAAGGGCTGAAGTAAGAGCGTATATTCCCAAAAGCTGCTCAGCACTGCATTTCTGTTTCTAGATACATAATATAAACTGCACTGTTATCTGAACTGAAACAAGACTGACACTAGACAAACTAGACTGAAACTAGACTGCCGATAAAAATCTGGCTATTTATATCTGCAAAGTGTTTTTGTTTTAATATCCTCCAGCAATATGTGTTGTCGAAATTCCTTTAGTAACTAATGCTTTGACAATATGTTTTTGAAGATTGTTTAATTAGTAGTAGCCATCATAAACATGTTGTTTTTGTACTTTTAATTAGTATCCCATCACCGTGTTTTTAAATGATAATCTTCTGCATTTATTTATTTCATTTTAACATTTATTATGCATACATTTTTATTTATTTACAATCGCACATATATAACTAGTTTTAAGATTACTTTTTCTTTAATTCGATTGAAAAGAGATTTGTATTTTTTTTAAACTTTAAATTATATTTCGACTCATAATAATAAACTCTACTTCCTTTTATAAAACTTTTAGTTTATCTTTTCCAACCAAAACTCCCCATCCCCCCTTTTAATCAATTATTTTCTAACTTTTATTTCAAAAACTAATGATAGAAACTATTTGACTCTTACTTTTTTCGAAAACAACTGCATTTTGTTTAATAAAGACACTTTAGATTTTTATAACTTATTTTTTTAGATAAATTACTATGTGCCAATTTCAATATTGGTACAATACTAGCTCTCCATCTCTCCAACTCCCTATTTTTTATTAATGAATCTATTCTTCTATCCTATTCCTTGCCACTATAACACTCAATAATTCTCTTAACACATTCACCCCACCTTTTGTATAACGATACGGACATAAAGTCTTTATCCAAATCTTCTGTACAACATACTATCTTTCTCACTCATCTTGTTACCTGTTTTTTATTCATAACCCAATTAAATACTATTTTGGCAATTTTCTTGTTATCCATAAATTGCAACCTATCGAACATTTTCATTTTGTTCTTTGCATCTGTGAAAATTATCTTTATTACCTCTATTGGATTTTTTAAAAATTAATTTATATTGTTAACGTTTAAGTAATACTATAATATTACATATTTTGAATAATCAGTCATTAAAATATTTTGTATTTAAATAGTTAGTATATATCTATAAAGTTACATATATAATATAATCATTGGAATTTGTTTTTTTTTTGTTTTTTGTACAATTTTTGTGTGTGTTTTTTAAATTTATTTATAATCTTTCTACTAAAACCTAGTTGCTCTTCTACGTAATAAAAATTGCCATAAACATATCTATTTAAAAAGCAATAATGGTTTTTAACAAGTATAAATTTTCTTAATATTAAAAATGATCGTAAATATTTCATGTCTAATTTTTTAATACCGTATTTTTATTTTGGATAATAATGATTCCCCATAGTGAATCATCATCATTTTCAACTATTATTGATCCATAGTAGAATAACTGTCTCTCCAAGATTAATTCCATTTCTCATATCCATAGCATTTGTTCTCCATATTATACCAGCAAACTTCCTTATTTCATCCATCCAGCTCACATATGAACTTTTTCTAAGTCTTTTATAATCTGTTGAAATCCAGCATTACGCTTGGAGTATTTATTTACTATCATTTCTTTTAACAATATATCCTGTCTAGCTCCACTTGTTGCTTAATTCTTTCAATGATAATTATTGTATTTTGTTTGCAATCTCTTTTTATTATTCTTAACATATAATTCTTCATTGAGTTGTCTGAAGTCTCTGTATTGTTTTTCTATTAATTATTCAAATCTCAGGTCCATAAGCAAAAAATGGTAACACATATATATTAAAAACTTTCATTCAAACATACAACGCAATTAAAACTGCATCTTGCTTCTGAATTATTAACATAGAATTCTATCGTTTTAAATGTCATTAGTATGTAAATAATCATTTGATAAATGAATATGAATAAGTTGCTCATTTTTAAGCATCTTCACTCAAGAATTAAAATGTCATGGTTGCCCATCCTTCTTCAGAACATAATAGTTCTTGACTAAGATATCATAGCTGGATTTTCTTCAAGACAGAATAAAAGTATGGACAGATATGTAACTACTGTTTTCATGAATAATGATTATATTTGGAATGACTGGTGAAGATGGAATTATTAGTAATGGTTTGATCTTATTCATGCTTAAAAGCATGACTGTATGATTGATTAAATAATTAAATGATCATTTCTTACAAATGAACAATTAAAAAATCATTTCCCATAATAATAATAGTAATAATAAAAAGAAAAAGAAAAATCTAAGGAGAATTCAGTAGCAAATAGCTTTATTGTTTGGCAGTTCATATGTGATGTTATGCACTGTAACTTCTCCTTATAAGGAGCCAAGAATATCTCAGCAACTATGTCCAGAGAAACCTGTTAGCCACTTTACCTTCCCTTTTCATTCCCCACCCTAACTTTTCCCATAATCTTCTCCATCGCATTTCCACAACATAATCTTTGTCAACTCCATGTCCTTCATATTTAAATCCCCCATATCTTTTCCCAAACCCAACATAAAAACCAATAACCCACTTTCTGTATAATCACTTTCTTCATATTTATTCTTCCATAACTTCATTATTTGTACCCTTCCTGGTTTCATACATTTACATTGAATTAACAGATGTCTAATATTTTCTATGCCTTCCTTACATAACTTGCAGACTAAATTACCCATATTTTTCCATGTACCTGTATATTCCCTTTTTACTAAAAGATTCCATTTGAACCTTAAACAATAAACTACTTTCCCTGCTATTATCATAAATTAACTCATACCCAATGTTTTGTTTACTTCTATATATATTTAAACACTTTTTTACTCTCCATACTAGTTCTCCATCTCTCCAACTCCCTATTTTTTATTCTTCTATTCCATTTCTTACTATTATAACACTCAACAATCCTCCTAACACAATTGTCCCAACTTTTGTACAAGTATACTGATATAAATTCTTTATCCAAATCTTCTGCATATCACATTACCTTTCTCACCCATCTTGTTGTCTGCCTTTACTCATAACCCAATTAAATAACTATTTTGGCTATTCTTTTATTATCCATAAACTGCAATCTATCGAACATTTTCATTTTGCTTTTTGCATCTCTCATATAAAAACTTGACAATCCCATTTCTCCTTGAATTGCCTCCTTTGTTGTACAGATATCTGCATCTAATGCATGTCTTCCTATTTTCCTTTGTACTTTTTCTAAGTAATCTAATACCCATTTATTAACATATAACACACCATTGCCATATGGTAACCCTGCTACTGCCTCTCCCTTCCATAAAATTCTAGCTACATCATATTTATTATATGAAAACAATGCTAATTTCTTTATCAATCCTTTTTTTTTCTTTACTTCATTTATCAATTTTTTCTCCCATTCATCCAAGCAAGTTTTTTGATTATTTAAGATGATTTCCAAATAACTATATACATTCACCACATTTAACTTTATATCCCCCAATAAAAATTCTTTGTCTTCTCTTTCCTCAGCATTAACTATCATTATATTTGAATTTTCTTTACTAAATTTAATCCCCATCTCTTTACCCACCCTGTACATGTCCTCAGCATAACTTCCACATCTTCTCTTCTTTCTGCACACAAAAAGACATCATCTGCAAAAAAAGACCCGACAAAGTATATACTCTCTTGCCACCTATTAATGGTATCTCTATCCCTCTTCCTAGTCTTTCTACTATTCTCTCCATTTTACTCAATACAACAAAAACAAAATAGGTGACATAGGGCATCATTGCCCCCCACCCCATTTCTAACTTTAACTGATTCTATATCCCCTAATTGATATGTATAGTAATTATTTTCATATAATTTGTTAATAATATCCATTAAAGCTTCATTCATTCTCAAATTTGCTAAATTTACCCATAATCTATTTCTATTTACTCTATCATATACCTTCTCTATATCTATAAAAGCTCATATATAACTGTCTACATGAATTCCTACTCATATCCATAAGTTGTGTAACTACAAATAAACTATCTCCTATACACCTATCTGATTTAAAACTTCCTTGCATTTCTCCCACTATATTATTTTCTTCCATCCATTTTGCAACTTTTCCAACCACCATATATGAGAAAACTTTATATAAAACTGATGTTACAACTATTGGTCTATAATTGTTTAACTTTATATGATCCTTATCCTTTCCTTTAAATAATAATCTTACTCTTGTATTACTCCAACTATCCAGAAAAACTATCTTCTGCACCATCTTATTAAAACATGATAATAGCTTTACTTTTTCCCTATGCACTAAATTCATTACTATCTCTGCAGCCCATCCATCAAAACCTCTTGCCTTTCCACTTTTCAATTTCTTCCCTGCCTCATTCAGTTCATTTTCTGTAAACCTAATATTTCCATTACTATATGCTTTCCTAAGATATGATGTGATGTGATATACTGTGGCTGCTCCTTAAACGAAGTCAAGAATATCTCAGCAATTATGCCCAGATAAACCTGTTAGCCATTTAATTTTCCATTCACCACTCTAATTTTCCCATATTCTGCTCCATCTCATTTCCACAACATAATTTTTGTCAACTCTATGGGCTTTATATCTAAATCCCCCTTATCTTTTCTTAAACCCAGCATAAAAACCAATAATTCACTTTCTGTATAATCACTTTTTTTATATTTATTCTTCCATAACTTCATTATATGTAACCTTTCTGTTTTCAGGCATTTACATTCAATTAACAACTAAGTGTGAATACTGGAAGTGACTTGAGAAATCAGTGATTATTAGACATCTTATTGTACTTAAATTCTTATTGTCAGACTAGTCTCTGGTTTTTATATTTATCAATGAACAAAGTTTAAATTATATTAACTAATAATTTACATGGGACAAATTTTATTGACTTTGTCATCACGCTAAAAATCTAACCAAACAATTAATTCAGTATTTGTCGAAGTAAGAGTTTATTCTGTGTGATTTAAATTTTGTTTAGGGATATTTATTTAAATATTATTCCTTATTTAGTGTTAGCATATTTGATTCCTATATATTAACAATGCAATAGAATTATTTGACAGTCAGTTAATAAGCAATAATTTTAGAAGTTAATGAAAATCTTCTAATGTCAACTTTAATAACTATCCCACCTTATGCTTGATGATATCTTCATGCAGTTCAAAATGGCATCAATTAATATACTATAATAATAATTTTAAGAGTTATACTTTTTATCTGAGAGAAAGTTGAATTATGACTTAGAGTAAGGTACTTCATAAAATTTAGTAAATTCCTGGCGACGGGCAAAATTTTTATTAGCTCCAAAAATTATATATATATCAAGTTTTCAGAAATATAAACTGCTACAGAGCTGCGCATGCAACGCAGATGATGGTAAGTCAGTTGCAGCTTAAATGACAGTGTTATCATAATATTAAATACAATATATATACATATTGGGAAAACCCAAACTTATATTTGCATATTTAAATATAAATATGAATATCGGTATAGCACGTTATGTTATGTGATTCTTTGAAAACGATGCTTACATATATGTATAATCATACACGTACGTATATATCGTGTGGAAAGCACTTTTTATCATCATCATTTAAGTGATATTTTTATTTTAATGTATAAACTCTTTAGCAGATCGTAATATGTTTGTATATATGTACAAACGTGCGCACGCAGTATACGTATTTACAGTGTCTTTTTACATGTAAACAAATTACTTTATTTTATAGTTACTTTATTTTTAAATTAAATATTTATTGTTCAAAAATATTAAATATGAATTTAATTTATTGATTTTCTATTCAAAAATGATAAACAACTAAGAGTAATAATTACGAAATTGTTAATTATTTGTTTAATTTTAAAATATTTATTGGAGTTCGTGTTGTCGCTTCTTTCATACAATCAATGCATTGAGTTACCCAATTCAGACAAATCATATTTATACAGTTTCTTTTGTAAAAACAATTTAAATCATGTTGTCAATTGTTAATTTAGAATTAATTTCAGCTAAAAATTATTGATGTGAAATTACATCCAGATTTTAGTTTCTAGGTCATTGGGATTATTTACCAGTAATTTTTGTTAGTGAACAAATAAAAGCTGTTATATTAATTTTTATAATGATGCTCAGTCGGCTTAATTTTCTAAAAATTATAGCAATTAATGATTAAAAACATTTTTACAAACGTATTTAAATATTTGTCCAAATTTATATAAACATTTGTTTAAATTTCATTTGCATTAAATATGAATGCGAATTAAAGTTTTTTTTTATGTTAGTAATTTGCTTTCTGATCTTGGATCTTTCTAAATATTTATATAAAAAAATTTTAATATGCATTTTAATGATAAGAGAACTTAATAAAGATGACGATGTAACTCTAAAATTGAGATGCTACAATAAATTGTGTAAAAATACAGCATCCAAACTCCAAATGATGATAATTAAGTCATATCATTTAGTTGTAGTATTCTGTTGCCCAGTTACTCTATCAAACTTTAGACAGAAATTTAATATATATACATTTACACTCAAATATAAATAATTGAGTAATAGATTTACTATTTGTAATTAACTAATAGATTTACCAGTGCAGTTTCAATCTGTAATTTTAAGCAGAAGGTAATCAACTCTTTATACATGCGCTGTACTGTTATAGTAAAACAATATTGCTTTGTTGAATATGAAGAAACTCTTGATCCAAGGCACAAAATAGAGACTTTGAAAAAAATAAGAGTGACCGTCTTATCTTTATATCTAAATTCAATTATATAGGCCAATCTTAAGTATCTTAGAATGAGAGTGCGAAGATTTTTATATTCTTCCCTTTACTTTTATTTTTTTATTACACATGTTTCCACCTGCAACATTCTAATATTTACTATGATTTAATATTCAGAGATGTTAGGATTAATGTAATTGACTTATTAAATAGCTTGCTAAGGTGAAGATCTTTTCAACAGGTCTCTTACAAAAGTCTTGTAAAGAAGAAAGCATTTTAAACTAGACTTGCCATTTGTTGAATGGTTTGAATAATTTTGAAATCTTATTTATCCTGTTACTAATAATGACTAGATATCCATTTACTGACCAATGGTGAATTGTTTGTCTATTTGACTATAAATGGATTGCCTAAAAATCTAAGTCAAATTGAAATCTAAAAACATTTTAAAAATCTTCCATGTTAAATCTGAATCCAATCCTGAGAATGACAAACAAAAATGCAAGCACTACATCACAAAAGACTTTTCACATACACATATTTTAAAATACATTATTGCTTTAATTTGTATAAAATAATACTACAATTTTACTGCAATGCAAGACATTTTTAAATATACTTTATTTTTAAACTTTTTAGATATAGGTATTAATTGCAGGGATGATTTTTTTTAAATAAAACAATGGCAATATTTGATAATACTTTGTACCAAAAGTCAATTCGTAAACTATTAGTTGATATTATCTGACTCCTTTGTTAGATGACAAGAGAGTAAATTAGTTCAAATACTGAGCAACTAAACAATTTGTCTCACATAAAACAGTTATCAGGTACATATTTGACATAGCATCTTGAAATATGTGTTCTGTTATTTAAATTAATATTTTCCTTTTTTTAAGCAAATCATTTATCAAGCATATTATGCAGTAGTTAACTTTGATACGGAATCTCCTTTCCATTTTTAATTATATATTTGCTATAATTTAATATTCATTGTAATTGATAATAAAAGTCTTTTAGTTTTATTGATGTTAATATATGTTCTTGTCAGATTATGGTTGTGACCCTAAGAAGATTAATATTGTAAAAGTATAATACAGGAAGATTTTATATCTAAAGCTTTCTTCAGCAGTTTTATAGAAACTAATCTATGGATTAAAGTGGAAAGCTAAGGGAATAAAATAAATGGAATGTTTACAGATGATGTGATTCAATTCATAAATAATACTTAAAAGTTTCTGGAAATGCTACAAGCATATAAATAGCATCAAAGATAATGCAAACAAGTAATGTTCATTTTTCTTTAAAAAAAAAATAGTGATAAATTACAAGTTAATAATTAAAATATATTGATTAGATTATTAATACACATATAAACATAATGAATAAAATTAATCGTAGAACTAAACATGGATAGTGTGTTTTTGGTAAAAATAAAATAAGCCTATATATTAGAAAAATGTTCATAATAAATATAGCTTAGAGATTAGATACCTAATGTAAAATAAATAGAAGCTGCAGATCACAAAAGTAAGAATGAAGAGATTATAATAAGTTAAATTAAATGGGTCTGGTAGCAAAATACAAGAGTAAAAAAACAAAAAAGTATTAATAACATTATTAAAAAAGAGAGAGATTAAAATGTATCTGGGATAAAATGTCACTAGAAAGAAGACAATTCACAGAAGCAAAACTCTCTATACAGTAGCGCCACTCAGTGCAAGCCAGAATAATTAATGAATGCCTCTGTAAAAAATAGCTGTGCAAGCATAAAGAATGGTGATGTGATGTTTGATCGTTTAAAAAGATGATTGATTACCAATTGATGTTTTAAAGTGGATTTGAAAAAACCTAAAAGGACACCACATATGAAACAGATGAACAAGATAAAAAAATTAAGTGAACGATTTTGAGGTGTTAAGCTGTAGATTTAGAAACTGGATTAAGAGATTTTTATACTTCTGCAGAGAATAATGATTGAAAATGATAAGAATGTGTAGAGTTTTTATGAATTCATTTATTAACTTATTTGACATTATTATTGTCATAGACTTACGTTTTTCTCAAATATATAAGAAATGTTTAAATTTCCTAATACAAATTGCCTTTTAGATAATAAATGTATTTATGTATATATGAAAATAAAACTTAAACCAAAATCTATATCTGTAAATATTATATAGTCGCATAGTCAAAGATTACTATGTAATTAATGTTCAAATACTTTAAGTTGTAACTAATTATTGTGAAACATTTAAAATTTAATTGTTTAAATATGGGATCATTTATTATTTCAAATTTTAATTATAAACATATCATTAAATTTTGAAAATAAATTTGAAACCTTAGTAATTATTTTTAAAATTAACATTTAATCCAAAACAGTCTCTGTAGACAACTGTAGAGGCAGATTTAAAAATCAGTCTATTTTAATAAATAAAAATAAATAGGAGCTACAAAATTTTTATCAAAATTATTGATATATTTTGGAAACTTATATTCAAAATATAAATTTTTGCTGCTGTATTTTAACAAGAAACAATGAGAAATTGCAGATAAAATTATTAAAATGATAAATACAAAAAAAATAATTTCCAAAGATGTTAATTATATAATCCATGGTTGTACAATATATATATATACTCCATCTAATTACATTGACAATATCCTACAATACAATATATCTCAATTCACTCAACTAATGTGATCTTTGTGATTCCCACTCATTCATAAAAGTTTGAATTAAACAAAAAAGATAACTGAATGGGGCCTCTCATCATATATCAATGACTCATTATTATTATTATTATTATTATTATTATTATTATTATTATTATTATTATTATTATTATTATTATTATTATTATTATTATTATTATTGTTATTATCATCATCATCACCATCATTATCATCATCATTATTATTATATAATAATGAATCAACTATGCACTTTAATACTGTTTCATAATGCTATAATTACAATTCCGACAATTTCCATTGCGCCAAAAATCTTATTCAGAACTTTTACTTATATCTCCAAATCTAAACTGCTAAATTTTTTGAGTACCCCAATAATCTTCTTCAGAACTTTTATTTATATCTCCAAATCTCAACTGCTAAATTCAAATTTTGTCAGGATTGTAATCAAAGCATTGTAAAACAGTATTAATAAAGTGCATCGTTGATTTATTATTATATTATATACATTTGGCAATGCAATAAGAAAGATTAGTTATTATACTTCTTGAAGAATTGTTATTATTATTATGTTTCAAGAGGGCATTTAATTAATGACTTAAAGGCTATATTTACTATGAGTTGCTCTGCATAAATATGTTTACATTGCAAGTGAAAGAAAAAAATAAGTGTGCATACATAGATTAAATAGGGGAGGGTTGTCCAGTGTTATAATCGTTTTGAGGTATTTTTCAGAATTTTACATGGTGGAGCAGAAATGGAGGCAACAATATTTATTTGCTAATTTTCATTTGGATATATTTTATATAGTTACTTTTGATTAATTTGTGAGGAAGTGGTACAGATATATATATATTACATGTTTTTTTAAGTTATTAAGTGACACTGTTTTATTTGATATGTATTTTTGAGTTATCGTTCATATAATCCCATATTTCAACTGCCTTATGTTGTCACTGTCAGTAATATATTTATTGTGTTGTTGATTTAAATATAATCTTTGGTGTTTCATTTTTTTTGATATTGTTGTGGTTCTTGCAGGGTGACGAAAATTCTCTGTAATTCATTTGCTGGCTAATGGCCCATCTTTGTGAGGGACTTTTGTTGATAATATGAATTGGTGGGAGGGTGGTGGCTGGTTAGACATTACTATGTTATGTGACCAGGTGCCTGCAAAGATGTTAGAGGGTGCAATTTTATTATATCTGGCTCTTAATTTCATCAGTTTATTATTAAATATTGATGGATAGTGCCTTGTATTGTTTTCCAATGTGATAGTGCAATGAGTGTACAAATATGCATAGAGTACAAAGGTGGTTGCATGGTTTGATGCACCAAAGTCTTTGTGATATGCAGCAATGATTGTCTGGGGGATGGTGTTGGGTTGTCTATAGATTCTGGTCATGTTATAATGAATTCTGTCCAGTGCTAAGGAATTATAGAATAGATATTGCTGGGTTTTCTCTACCCTATGACATAGGAAGCAAAAAGTATCAAAATTCTTATACAACAGCTAATAACTCAGGAAATATGAAGTGGGTAGGGTGTGGAAGTTTACTCTTAGTAAGAAGTCAAAGTACTTTAGCTCTAGAGATTATTTTTAAGCTTGCAGAATAATTTATGATTGTTGATTCCAAGCATTATGTAAGATTGGAATCATGATGCATATTTGGATGGATCAATGAATAGATTTGCCAGTATAAATATTTTAACATAGTTTTGAAGAGTTATATATAGAGCTTGCAAAATAAGTTCTTAACAAGCTTTGAGAATATCCTCAACCCAGATTGGTTTTTACTACTAGCATCATCAGTGAGGTGGCAGGATACTCAAGCATTAGATTAAAAACACCAGGACAAGCCCAGCTCTTTATCTAATGTATAACTATTAAATATAAACTCTAATTTTCAGACATCCATATGTCTTCCAATTTAGCTATCTAACTTAAATAGCTATATAGGACTGAACTAAGATCAGATACACCATATATTAGTAGCTTTAGCAATATAAAATTGCCAAAGCCTTAATAGCAAATAATAAAATTACAAAAAAAAATCCAAGTCAGATGTCACATGACCTAATTTAATAAGCTTGTGTTTAGAAATGTTATATATATAGCTAACAAAATAAGCTCTTAACAAGCTTTGAGAATATCCTCAATCCCAGACTGGTTTATGCTACTGGCATCATCAGTGAGGTGCCAGGATATTCAAGCATTAGATTGAAAACGTCAGGACATGCCCAGATGTCACGACATGGTTTAGACCCATATGGCTATTTAAGTTAGATAGCTGGATTGGTAGACATATGGATGTCTGAAAATTTCAGAGTTTTTACTTAATAGTTATACATTAGATAAAGTGCTGGGTTTGTCCTGGTGTTTTTAATCTAATGCTTTAATATCCTAGCACCTCACTGATGATGCCAGTAGCAGAAATGGGTTTGCAAGCTCTATATACAACATTTGTAATCACAAGCTTATTAAATTAGATCATGTGACATCTGACTTGATTTTTTTTGTAATAGTTGGAAGAGCTATATGTGTTGATGTGACTTTTATATGTGATAAAAGATGATAGTTGGTCATGTGTGAGGTGACCTACCCATTGGTGTTATTTGAAGAAGGCATCATAGCATTGGAAAATGTTTAAACATGGATATTATTATGTTTGTGGTCTAAGTCTATTGTGATTAGGTGGTCTGCTAAGCTATTTTGCAGATATGGACACAGTCTTCCTCTGCTATAAAAGCATGTTGCAGAGAGAAGAGATCTTTTCGTAAAATGTATATGGAAAGATATGCTTTTGAGAGTGAAGTAGTGACTTTCACTGTTTCTTCTTGAGCTTTTAACACCTCATTGCATTTGCACTCATGTAAAAGGGAAAATCCAGAAAAGCAGATGGATTTTCTTCTTATATATTTCTGTTCATGGTTTGATATTGAAGAAAAATCACACAGCTGTTTTGTTTAGGTTGATATTGAGTTTATGTGTAATTGCAAATGCTTATAGTATCATGTGTAAAGCTGGTATGTGTTTTTTGGATGAGGGGGATAGTTATATCTTTTATATATGTGATGCATATTACCTGCTGAGATGGATTTGATATATGGATGCCAGTCAATGTTTACTGGATGTTCACTAGTAATGAGTTGATGTAGAAAGTAAATAGTAACAAACTTAGGGGAGAACCTTGGGAGATATATTGTGTAGGAGTGAAGAATATGGAATTTTTGCCACTGAGTGTGATATGGATTTCATAATTCAGCAGCAAATTTTTCAGTGCATACAGAGGAATATAAGGAATTGTGGAAACAGACAACATATCAATTAGTCCCTTTATTGTCACAATATCAAAAGCTGCCTTAATACCTAACTTAACTGCAGTTGGAGCATTTTCTTCCCCACACTGCCTTGCAAATATGTACTGATTGTCTTGTTGATTATTGCTTTCTTGCAAACTGACACGTGTCTCAGTCTTGTATTAAATCACTTTCTCAATAAACTTATGGTTAGAATAGTGTCAATGTATGTAAGGATCATTGTTGAAACTGATTTCTTATGAAAAGCACTAATGTGAATGAATACAAGTTCTCAATTCTGTAGATTTTTTGTGATAAATAGTTCAAAGCACTTGAGGAGTAGAGTGGCCGAGATGCTCAAAAACAAATTTTGTTATGCTGTGAGTACCTGGATAACATGCATTGAGAAAAGTAGCATGTTTGTTTGTAAATTCAGTATTGTTAAATGGTGTGTTTGTCTCAGGTGGTCCAAAAGTGTCATGAGGTGGGATGAGTGGTTGATGACTTTGAAGTTTTTGTTTAAAATGCTTATATATAAATTAAATCATATTATGCACTAAATATGGGTTATGTTCCAATTTAAAGAACCATGGCACTCTAAAGGTGGATGTGTAGCTTAGGACCCATTGCATGTAACCTCTAGTCCATTTATGCAATCGACTAAGGCAGATTTTTTTTAATGGCTTAGTATTCTTTAAGTGCCACATATGTGTTTCTATATGGCTAGGTGAGTTTATATATGTGTTGATAAGTGTTGTGAGTGGGTTCAGACACTGCTATCCATGTATGTAGTTCATTAGCCAGAGCTAAGAGACTAGAAGTTGAGGGAGTTTTTATAGTAATGAGGTCAATGTTAAATAATAATGTATTTATGTAGGCCTTGTATTTCAGCACAGAATTTGGCTGTAATCATTCAAGTTTGTGGAGCATAACATATGTATCAGAAAAATGAGTTACAGAGTGGAAGCAGAAAGTAGAATTCTCATTGTTTTTCCAAGGGATAATATAGTTGTCTGAATTTCAGGTAAGTTAAGTGTTGCAGTTTGTACAGAATAGTCTGATAACGGAGATGGATTGACATTCAGGCTGATGTAGTCAGGCAGCATTGACAAATGAAACACTACAGTGTTTGGTGGAAGAAAACTTAACAGCATTCATAAATGGTATTTTTATTTGATTAATACATTAGAAAATGATTGGGTAAGGGTTTGATGGTGAGTATAATGTTGGACATGGTGATATTTCCAGGTGGAATGGAGATGAAAATTATGCTGGGAATGGTTGTACAGTGATGAAAGGTTGCAATTAACAAGTTTGTACCATTATATATAATCTTGAATAATGTGAATGGTAGACTTGGAGATGTAAGTAGACCATTGACCTTTGAATTTGATGATATATCACTGGGATAAGCAATAAAGCCCTCAGTATGAAGGTGTACTGCAATAGTCAATATATGATCTACTGTATATTTTTTTCTCCAGAAGCTCTAATATATGTGCTTGTGTTATTCTAGTTCATTGTCTAAGGTGGTGTACTTTGTTGGCTGAGTATAAACCTCACAGATTAAAAACTTATTCTGACTTTCATTGATGTTGTGAGTGAGGGGTGTTAATGGCTCACCATGTGATCAGTATGTTAGTGGATATTCATTTGATAGTTGGAAATGAGTGATGTCCATTGGTATCAAGTCTTCTGTTTGAAAGCTGGTTACTGATGAACTGTTGTACTCTACTGTTTTGGGTTCTTTATTAGTATTTTTGTTTCTTTTTGGGTGACTTGGTCCTGATTTTATTTCTGTTGTCATTAGTTTAACGTATGGGAGGCAGGGCATGAGTGCCTCCATTATATATGCTGATGTATGTGATGTTTATTTCGATGGTATTTTGCATCTCACTGGAGATGCTTTGTCATAATTCAGTTAGATTGGTATTAGCACATGTAAGGTGTTATATATTTTAGAACTTGTATGTGCTGTTTGGAGTCATTTGAATGGTGTTTGAATCTATGTCTCATATACTGTTGAGTTCATCTATAATGTGGTTATGTTCATATGCAGTTTTATCTATAAGAGGGGGATTTTTCAGATGGAGTAGTTATTTGGATCTCATTATTTGTATCTGAATTTATGTTAACAGTATGTGTGTGGTTGGTACCATCAGTCTATACATGGTTAAGCTGATCATTTGTCTGTTGTGTTGTGAACTCTTGTTGCTGTGACCTTGTCTTGCAAAGTGGCCATGATGTCAATATGCATAGCATTGTGGTTTGAATTATCTTATTAAGAGACTTAGCATGGCATCCTGATCTACAATCTACTATTGTTTGGATCCATTTCTGGATGCAATTTCAGTTTGAAATCAAAGCTGTTGCTATAAACTAGCACTGATATCTTTTTCAGATAAATTGGGTTAAAGCTATGGCTTTTCCAAATGGCTCCATCATTTTTTAAAAGTGTTTGATGTCATATCCAAGATATGCATTTTTCAATATATTGGTGAAGTGATTATATTGATCTGGATCAACTGAGATAAGTACATAGTTGCTTAAAATTTTAATAATTGTTTAAAAACAAGTCTTTTGGCTTTTTTAATAAAATTTGAGGATTAAATAGCATGGATTGGGATGATCAGTGATTTTCAGCACCATGTCCAAAACCTATGTAATGTTATTGCATCATAGAGCAAATGCATGGAAAATTTGCATAGAGATATATTCATGTCTGTGACTGTTAATATTATCAACTTATTGAACTTCTTAATTAACTTTAAATCATTGTTATTCCAGTGCACAAGAGGAGGTGGTTAATTTTCTTATGTTTGTATATCGAGTTCAAAATATCATTAATGTTTACTTTTCTGAAGTGATGAAAACCTTTATTGTTTTCTGAATTTGTAATGTGACTGTGATCTCTTTGTTGTAAATTTTTTTTTTGCAGTGTTGGCATATGTTTTGTTTTGGTCTGTGGTTTATATCATTTTTGAGGAATTATTGTGCCAACTATCTTGTACCTAGCCGGCATTTAAATGTATTTTGAAGTTGAGAAAAATTTATTAATTGTAACAAATTAATATATATATATATTTCCATTGTTCATATATATATGACTATCAATCTAAAAAATCTGTTTTAAGATTTTCTTTAGTTTAAACTCTAAGAGCTTTGTAAGCAATAATCTGTCAAAGGGAAGTTTTGCTGCTGAATTATTATTATTACTACTACTCTCATCATCATCATCATCATTATAAACTATTATTATATTATCATCATCGTTATTACTTTTGTTTTTATTGTATATATACATCATTTACCCTGTTTGAAATCAGACTGTACAGTTGATACTTATGATACTCCATCAGAATTTTTAAGGAATTTGATTGGTACAGATTTTAGTTCATCTTTTACAAAACAAAATGCTTATGATAATAAAAACAGCAATTTAATGATATAGTGTAGTACCTTTGTAATAACACTTTACAACCTTTTTAAAATCGCATTTTCAATTAATAGAGCCACAAATATCTTCTTAACACATAATATTTCAGAATCATTTTTTCCCAGAAGATCCCAAATTGAAGATGCCTCAATGTTCAATCTGTCACTAATAAATGTCAATCATAATTAGGTTCAGTAAAAAATCAAACACAAAAAAGCTAATAAGCAATAAAATAGGAATCTGAAAATTGCTATCATTAATATTCCAGTAATAAAGTGATGCAATTAAAATTCCTTAATGTAATAAAAAATGTGAAGATTTCATGTAATACTTTATTAGTGTTCATCACATACTTTAATACAAACGACATTTTTCATTATAATGCAAAGATTTATTCAATACAAAGGATGGTAGTATTTATCCATACTCAGTAACATTTTTTTCATTTATTCTCAACAGGTTATTATTATATAATTTATTCATAAAAAATCTAGATCTATTAAATTTTTTATAGTAGGATTTTTAAGTTAATCAAAGGCATGACTTTTTTCTTTAAATTGCAAATAGAATTTAAATTAAAAGAAAACAATATTGAATCAGGTTCACTTTATGTTTCCAAATCTGTATTCATTCTCACACAACTAAATATTTAAAAAAATTTAGATTTAAATAATATTTTTATTAAATTTTAAATATTACTTTGAATTCATTTAATATCTTATGTCAAGTTATCATTTCTGCATTTAAATAAAAGATCATTAGCATGTATGTATCTTCTAATGGATCGTAATACTTCTGTTATCTCGTGTTACAGCTAGTCTCCATTTGGTCAGGCATATTTAATTATACACTTTCTACTCCCAAAGTATAACTTTTACAGATAAGTGATATCAAGCACATTTGATCATATATGTTTGAAAGCTCTATTTCACACAAGCTTCATATTTTTTATACAATTTCAAATACTAATTTATATAAGGATAATTTACTAAAATGATATTCTGTTTAAAATGACTTACAATGAAATATGTAATGAAGATAATATGAGCTTTATTTCAAATACAATGTAACTCATTTATCTATAACAAAGTTCAATTTTCTTGGAACACTTTCCCACAACTGGCCATTCTTTTGTTCTCTCCTCTGTCAACTGAATGCAACAATGCCAAGTGAAAAATTAAGGAAGCGGGGCACATCTCTAAAAACAAGTGTGACATTAATATGAGAGAATTCTGTGTTCCCCTTTCCTAAAAGTGCATACTTACCCATCATAATGCAGCATATAAATTAAATATAAATTAGCATGTAAAATTTATATACATCCTCTCCCCACTACAACAATGCCTATGTCTATGACTGACACTAATTGAAAGCCAGCTAAGCACATTAAGTTATTCATTAAAGCTTTGCTCCAGATGTTTTGGGGGTATATTTATTTTGTTACAATGATATATGGTGTCAAAATATCACTAAACAACAATGGTTCTTTAAGAATTTCAGAACACATTTTAAGCTTCCAAAGTAATGACAGACATCAGAAATAGCTGAATAAGCTGAAAGAGACAATCTGTGTTTCCAAACAAAATTTTATATCTTTAATTAAAACAATACAAAGAGATTTTTCTACACAATAATGCCCCCTAGTGTAAGCTCTAGTGATCAATGGATGCTAGAAGATATGTTAATCTCCATTTACTGCCTTCATATTCTATCTAGTATGTAGCTTATGGTTTTCATATGATTATAAAAACAAATTAGCTTGGATTGAAAACATTTACATTTTCAATTTGGGCTGACAGATTTATTGTTAACCAAAAAGAAAAATGTAGGTGCTGGAGGGGTGCATTTAATCTAAAAATTCAGGTGCAAGGCTCCCAAATCCAAACCTTCTCAATGATGAAAGCCTTGAGCTAGAATTTATTTTGAGGATATTGGATGGTAAGGTCCTGAATAGGAATTAAAGTGCACATTCTTCTAGCATCTATTGATTACTAAAACTTACACTAGATGGCACTATTGTATACAAAAATGCTACTGTTTTAACAGTTTGTATAAGTATAAAGAAATGGTAATCATGTGACATTTTAGTAATTTGATATGTACAATTTCTAAAGAAAAAATTGTCATAAATAAGAATTATATTATATACTTTTTATAATTGATAAAAAGCCATCACCAAACAATGCTTAATCATAATTAATTCATTAGAAATGTAAGAGAATTCTTAATTTATTAAATATACTTCTGATGTGATAAATCTGAATCAGAAACACTTTTGTAATAAATCTGAAAAAAAAAATTGATTTATGTATTTATTATATTGATGTTTCTGTTCAAACATTTGGATATAGTATGCTTTTTATTTATCCTATAATAGATACTCATATTTAACATTAATCAACTATAATCTCATTAAAGTTCCCTTCTCAGTTTTCATAGAATCTTTTCTAAAATAACTTGTCTCAATATAACACATTGTATGCAAAAATACAAACTAATGTGAAATTTTGTTTTCCTGAAGGTTTGTGATGATGGTGTTATAGTTGTATTTTTATATTGGACTATTTCCATCACCTAATATGTGTGTTGAATGCCTTTAGAAAAATTCAATTTTTATTTAAATATTCCAAATACATTTAACTGTTAGTAATATCACAGCAAACAGGTTAATATATGCATCAACTGTTAGTAATATCACAGCAAACAGGTTAGTATATGCACTAACTGTTAGTAATATAAACACACATTTTAATTCAATCCAGTACATAATGTGATGTAAGTGACAAACTATCAAGATTAATCCTTTCATATTGATATTAAATTTTTTGCTTGTTTTTGTAAATGGTAGTTTTAAATAATATTATTGAGGATAAAAAACTAATCTTGTAATCACAAAAATTGTATTTAACATTTCATTATCAAAAGTTGAGTTGTAATTTTATATAAATTAACTATTTTATATATCAATTTACATTAATAAGTTAAAGCAAAATAGAATAACCAGAAACTGTCCTGACAAAAAAAATAAATTACTAATGTCCAGTAAATACCTAAAAAATCAGATTTGTAGTCCTACAAGGAGATACTGTTTGCTGCTAATCCTGGATATATAATCCACATATCAACCTCAATACTTGACTTCAGCATTTAGGCACAACATTTTAAAAGTAAAAAAAAAAATTGCTGGTTCAACCTCATATGAACATAAATAGAAAAAAAGATCTACAAAATATCCCTGCTCTAAATTCTGAGATACTTTGAATAACAGTAAAATGTGAATTACAAGTTGACACTATAAATTTAATACAGAATCACATGATTATAGATTTAATAGAAAATCACATGATTATAGTAGTCCATAATTAATTTTATAGACTGCAACACTCATTCCTCTTTTTTTTTTGCACAAATTGTGCTCTCCATTGTCCAGCTTGGATGATGTATATTCCTGTCAGAATATACTGATAATATTTGGTCTACACATTTAAAAAAAGAATTAGCAAAAATTATTATAAACTAGTATTCTAATGTTATAATCTTCAATCTATGATTAGAAGTTGCTTTACAAATTTATCTTTAATTAAAACAGTTTTATCTAAAATACTTACATTTTATGAAATTTATATCAATTATGATGAATTTTAAGTAGAATTTTTTTTTAAATAAGGACGATTGCTTAAAAATCATTAATAGATTCCTTGTTCAGATCTAGGCAGTTGAATATTTATTAAACAGATATTGTTTTATTTGTGCATAAAAATTATTTATAATTTTGATTTAAATAATTGATTTAAAAGTGAACATATATTTACTATAAAGATACAAATATTGAAAGCACAAATGGAATGGAGTTTATTAGAAATAAAAAATGAAAGAATTAATAGTGTGGAGATTGTTGGTATATTAGAAAGAGTGATAAGATTAACTATTCAACTTAATGGAATACAGATTTTTATGCTCCAATAATTTCTCAACTGAGATGAAGAAGTAGAGGATGCTTTTGATCAGATAAGACAACATTTTAAAATTGTCATTAGACATTAATGCTAGTAGTGGCAAATTTGGTGATGGTAATAAAAATATGAGAGGATGCAGACTTAATAAGATGTTCAAAGTAAAATAAAAACTATATATTATGATTTCTTTATTCGAAAAAAAAAAAAGTTAAATGAAAATAAATATTGGACTAAAAGAAAAAATATGTTTCAAGATTGTAATATTCTTAATTTATTCAACACAGAAAGTGATTATAAATTAATGAGATACAAAACTAGAGAGATTAAAACTATTAAAAAAGACAGTATTACCAATCGGTATTTTTAATCTTCAGAAACGCTGCAAAGAATTTCAATTAGAACATAAAAGTCGTTTAAAAATATTTACGACTTGTGATGTCTGGTACTCTGTTAAAAACTGCAAGAAAGATAAGCTGGTATCAAAAAGCACCAATTTGCCAGTAAATTTTTTACTGAGAAAAGACAACATATGAAGAAAAAAAGAAATATGAAAATTTAAAAAAATGACCCATGACGAAGAATTGGCTATCTAGAATTTTGTAAAACAGTAGAAAAAAGTTAATAGTGATTTTTAATAATAAAGCACACACAAAAAAATCAAATCGCTTATACAATTACATTTCATGAATTGCCAAGCATTTTAAATGAAGAAATGAAACAAGCAATTAAATAGTCAAAAAAGCCAAAGCTCCAGAAAAAGATGGAATTGTTATTAATTATTTTAAAAGAAGCAGGTGAAGAAATAAAAAAATTCTTGACAAAGCTATATATCAAATGTCTACGTAATAATGATATACCAATGTTTGCAAGAATGCATTAATAATAGTGATATTTAAGAAAGATGATAAAGAAGTTATTATTAAATTACAAATCTATTAATATTTTATCAATTCTACACAAAATGTTTATCAAAAAAATCATAACTCATCTACAGCAAACTTTGGATTCTTACTAATGAAAAGAACAAACTGGATTTAAATTAGTTTTAACACAGTGGACACATTCACTTATTAACAAAATTATATTAAAAAAACCAATTAATGTAAGTTTTTATTATGTGTTGGATAGATTGTGAAAAGGCATTTGATTCTATAAGTATTTTCACAGTAATTAAAGCTTTGGATTATCATGCTAAAGATTCAGAATATTTTCATATTCTGAAGCACAATAGGACTAATTAAATTACATAATGATACTAAGAAGATTAACATTAAGAGAAGTGTATAATAGGGTGATTTCACATCTTCAAACTTTTTAAAGCAAGTTTTACAATATGCGTGAATTAAAGTGGAAAGCTAAGGGAATATAACTTAAATAATCTAGATTTTTGCTGATGATATGGTTATAGATGAAAATGAGATTAGTGATAATTTTTAAAAAGACTAGAAATAATGTTCAATAAATTTTCTGATAAAAAATGAATATTGATAATTATGAATTAGAAGTTAACAACTACAAATAATTTGATCATATTATTAATACAGATGGAAATATAATGGTTAAAACTAATTATAGATTTAAACTTGGATGGATTTCACCTATGTGTTTTAAAATGAAGGTTTTTAATATGTTTTATTAATTTTTACTTATGCATCTGAGATTTGTACACTTAACAGAAAAGCAATACAGAGACCTCAGATCACTCAATATAGTAGAAAAAAATGTATGTTAGGAGTAGCAATTGTAAATGAAATACATGAGTGGGAGAACAAACTGGTATTACTGCCATCATTGCAGAAATTAAAAAATTGAAATAAAACTGTACTAGATATATTGGTAGATTAGATGGTAGTGGAAGACCAGATAGAGTTTTTATTTGGATACATAGTGAATTTTTAATATCTGGAATAATACCACGTGTTACATGGATATATGAAATGTCTATTTGCTGGTATGATGGTAAAGAAATGAAGCTATAGATAAAAAAAATTGGATTTAATTTTAGGAAACTTTCATCCTGGATTGATAATGATGATATTGACTACTATCTGTCATTTTCATATCTATGGTTAGTTTTGTGATTTGCTCTGTACATTTTGAATAATTTTACTCTGTCTTTGTCTTCCTAAAAATAAACACATTGGAACTTGCCATAGTAAGTCTTCTTTATTTTCATAAGGATGGTAATATGAAAACAGGTATTAAATATCTTTCTAAGCAACAATATTCGGTTGTTTTATAACAGCGTGTTGAAACCGCTGGAGGGCGTTATTTCTATGATAGCGCACAGAAATATGCCATTTAGGCAGCCTCCATTATCGAACATTCTATTTCTAATGCGTAAGCATAGAAATATTCCGTTGATACAGGGTGGTGGTGGCTGCTGTGTTTATTTCTATGTTAATGCACAGAAACATGACATTTAATCTACCACAGAAGCTATCATGTCAGCTTACAGCTCAGATTTGGGCTAAGCATTTTGGATGTGCGATCACATCTCACTTTTGGCTACAGTATTGTCTGAGGGTGTCTGGAATTTTGATTGTCAAAACTATTTTAATATTCATTAAGACCACCTCCCCCTCTATCTCCCATGTTTTAGGAAGGTCTACTAACAATTATGAGTAGAGTCTCATGCTTCCCTAGCCCCCATTTCCTGCTAAAAAAATTGGGCAAGTGTAGGTGCAAGCACGATTCCTATCAAATCACGCTCTAAGTCACATTTCGTGCGAGAACAACTGCGAGCTGAATCAAATGGCTGAAATAGGAAACTTTCCGAATGTCAAAGAAAGAATTCTTCTCTGACTGCTGGAACCGGGTTATCAAACAAAATAACTTGAAGCTGCATGCGTGCTGTTTATCCTGAAAAGCCAAAAAGTTGGTTTTAATTGCCGTATATATTTGTGTTTTTGGTTATTACCATCAAAACTTTGTTAACCTTTGAGTTTTTTGTGTTCCCTTCTGTTAGCAATTGGAAACACCCTCCCCTCTTTCCCCCCACTCCCAAAGTTTGACTTTGGCTTGTAAATGTTACCGTTAAATGGAAGTAGATTTATTTATAATTTATGAAACAAACAAAAAAAAAGAAGAATCTGATTTTTTTGTCGTAGAATACCAAACCGAAAATATTAGGGTTTAATGAGAAGAATAAAAAAAAAAAGTGGTAACTACTTGTTAAAATTCATTTTTAATTGATGTATTTTTTGGGGGGTTGCCAAAATTGATTTGATAGCTGCTTTTCTTTTTAAATATGATAAACAACAACAACAACAAAAAAATACATAGACCGAAAAAAAAAACCCCGGCCCCTGAAAATATAAATAATGAAAAGAATAAAAAAAAATTAAGTACTTTTTGTAAATTCATTTTTTTGTAATTTTTTTATTCATTTTTTTTTTTTTGGTTGTGTTAAAAAAATTGATTTGATATTACTTTTATAAATATGATAAACAAACCAAAGCCAAAAAAAAAAAAACCCGGCCCCGGCAACATTATATTTATCTTTGTTTACAAACAAACCATGCCCTCCGGTGGTTTCAACATGCTATTATAAAACAATCCAATCTTGTAATAGATTAAATCTGCATTATAATTATACTGAACATTTTTAACATGTTACTAAATTTCTAATTATGATTTTAGTTACAGGAATTCTTCAATGGAAAAATAAGTATATGAATGCATATGAAAACAGAAAATAATATATAAGCATGAGTGAACATAAGATCTTTCTCCTTTTAATAATGGAAATGTTTAATGTTCTATTACAATTGCTCAGTTTCAGAAACTTATTTGATTTTTTAATTGAAACTCTTTGATATCTCTTTTAGGCTCTAGAGGAACGGATCAGAGCTATTTCTTAATGTCAACACCATATATACTTGACATTACATTTTAAAATTATCATTGAGGAACTTTAATGCTAGAATAGATAAATGTTTAAAGGATAAATATCCTGTGAGTATATTTTTATGGTGATAGAAATGAGAGAGGACAAGGACTTGTGAGGTTTGGAGAAAAAGTAAAACTATATATTACATATTCCTTTGTTGATAAAAATGATAAACAGAAATGGACATTGAAGCATCCAAACATAGTGTGGTATAATATTTTTAATATATAGGGTGTATGAGCACAGAATTTCACATGACCCTCTCCACTCTATCTCATAACTCTGATACACTTGAACATATATGTGTCAAAAAATAAATAATCACCAATATACGTATTTCATGCTAAAGCAGCAATCATTAGTTGGTCCAGATTATCATCTCTATACATATATGCAATAAGTGCTCAGATATATATTAAGATAGCCAATTTTCATATTTTAATGGACAGGCTTCAATTCACTCCACAATCCAACTCTTCAAAAGTCCATCCAATTGAAAATGATGTTTTTAATAAATTCAATACAGGAAGTAAGTGTTTATTAGTGATATGTAAGATATATGTTAAAGCAAAATTAGGGAGACAAAAATTATTAAGGAAAAAGTATCACCAGTTGATATTCCTAACCTTCAGAAATATTGCAATGAATTTAAATTAGAACATGGCAAATTATTTTAAAATATAGATAGTTTTGAAGATGTTTAAATTTGAATAAAGTCAATAGGAGGATAACTGATATACTATTAAGAACCACAACAAAGATAGCTGATACAAATAAGCAGCAATATATCAACAAATTTTCTTTTGTGACAAGACAGTATATGAAGAAAATAATATGAAACTATATAAAAATAAAACATTAAGTAGAATTGAAAGTCTAATTTTGTGAAATGGTATAAAACAGAGTTAACAATGATAATTAAAAAATAGAATTGTAGATTAACAAGAAAAGCTACACAAAATTATAAATTAACATCTTAATATGGGTAGGAAACTTAATTTTGCAATAAGAAGATATGGAAACTTAATTTTGCAATAAGAAGATATGAAACTATTATTAAAAAAAAGATTTGTGGAAAAGTTCTATAAAAAATTATAATAGAGAATAAGAAACAAATTCTCCACCATATGTCTACCACAATTTTTACATTTTTTAAATTGCCAAGCATTTTATAAAAGAGGGGAGACATGGAATTACATATATGAAGAAGGAAAAAGCTTCAGGATATGATGGAATTATAATCAATAACTTAAAAGCAAGTAAAAAATAGAAAAATTGTTGACAAACCAAGTGTCTAAATGATACAGTTGTACCAGATGATTAAAAGAATGCAGCAATAATATTGATATTTAAGAAATATAATAGAGAAAATATTAGAAATTATAGATTTATTATTTTTTTCTCTGTTTTATATAAAAAGTTGGTACCAAGATAATTGCAACGTTCTACAGCAAACTTTAAATTTAGCCAACCAAAAGACCAAATTGAATTTAAAAATGATTTCAGCACATTGGATTACATTAGATATTAAGAAAAGTTATGAAAGACCAATAAATACATGCTCATTATTCTTTAGAATTGTACATCATGAAAAGGTATTTGATTTTATAAGCATTTCTACAGAGATTAAAGCATTGAATCATTGAAATTTAGACCTGGGAAATTATTTTTTTTCTGAATAATAATTAACAAAATGTAGTATCCATGATTAGATTATATAATGATACTAAGAAAATTAACATTGAGAAAAATATATGACAAATGGAATTTATATCTCCAAAACTTTTTATGGGCAATTTTTCAAGAAATATTTTGAAGATTAAAATGGAAATCTAAGAGAGTAAAAGTAAATGGAGATTATATAGGCATCTAGATTTTGCACATATGTTATAATTTTTTAAATTAATACTTCATGGCTTTATAAAATATTTTAAGAGTTATAAGATGAAAAAAAGAAAATAAAATATAACTAAAGATAAATTTTAAATATACAGAAAATAAAGATTATAATTATGAATTAGAATAAGTTAATTATAAATATTTCCTTTAGATTATTAATATATATGGAAACATAATGAATAAAATTAATCATTAGTGCTTTCAATATAAATGATTTAATATTAAAAGGAAATATGCCTCAAGTTTTAAAAGGAAGACTTTTAATAAACATGGCTTTTTAGTTATTACTTATGGATCTGATATTTGAATTTTTAGCAGAAAAGCAATACAGTTTTCAGACCATACATCAAAGTATAAAAAATGTATATTATGAGTAACAAGAAGAGTTTAAAAAGGAAATACATAGTTGAGATAACAAAAACATTATTACTGATCTCAGAAAAACAGCTGGGCTGGATATCTTGCTAGAAGAAATGATAATAGATGGACTGTTAAAGTTTTAAAAGAAATTCCAAAAGTTTATAAACACATAGAAAGAGACCCCATGTTAGAGGGATGGATGAAATAATGAAGTATATTCATGTTATGTGGAAAAGCAAAGCTAGAAATAGAAGAAACTGAATTAAATTTGGAGATGCCTTCATCTTGAAGTTGATCAATAATGAGAAGAAATGATGGTGATGATAATTACTGATAGTGTTTTAAATATTAAAATACCAATTTTACTTAATATAAATAAAATCTTTTACTACTACTACTACGACTACAACTAGGATGATGACTACGACAACTACTACTACTATGATGACTACTATTACTATGACTACAATGACTACTACAACTACTGCGAGGACTATTATATCTATTACTACTACTACTACTACTGCTACTGCTATTATTATAGTTATATACATCTTATTTTTGTGAAATGGTCTAAAATATATAAATTTTGCTTTTTATGCTATCACTGTTAATAACTATCATTCATAAGTAATTTTTACTACATTATAATGAATGTTTATAAAAATATATATAAATAATTGGATAATAAGTTGAATCTTTATTTAAACATCAGTCATAGAAGAAATAGACATCCATAAGAATCTGACATCTTCTGTATCATATTGTAATTATATTCTTTGATTTATAGTCAGCATATTAGTATTCCCTAATTTACTTCAGAATAATGTAGAACGTTTAACACAGAGGCAAAACTCTCCATATAGTAGCATCACTCAGTGCAAGCCAGAGCAATCAATGATGCAGGAAGGTTTGTGCATAAAATCCCTATCTAGTGCCTACTCATTCAATATTCCTAGACTAGTTTCTAGCTTGTGGCTTTCATTGGTGAGGAGCCTTGGATGTGAGAGTACTGATAAAAGCCACAAACTAGAAACTACTCTGGGGATATTGGACAAATAGGCCCTAGATAGGGATTTTATGCACAAATCTTCATGCATCTATTGATTACTTTGGCTTGCACTGAATGACGCTAGTATATGGAGAATTTTGCCTCTGTGAAAAATGGCTGTGTAAGCATAAAGAATGGTAATCATGTGACATTTGATGGTTTAATATGTTAATAATAGCTAGATGTTCATTAACCTTCATAAATGAAAGGTTATTTGGGCCTGGCTACAAGCTAGCTAGGTAGAAGGAAAAAAATTGAATCGGTTATGTTTTATTGTTTACTTGGCCCACCTTCAAACCTTCAGCTATAAGCATGGCAAATAAGTTAGTGATTTTAACATAAAGTCTTTTTACAAGATATTAACCCCTAAATAACTTTAGACTTGATAAGTAATTATTCTTTAAATTATAATAAATTTTTTATTTTACAAATGAATACAAAATGTTTACAAACTTATGAAATATTCTCCCTTGAATTTTTAAAATTTGAAAAAAAAATCCACATATTAGGAAAAAATATTTTTTGAGAGATAATAAATTATTCTAGGAATATAAAAATTATTTTGTTAATTTTGTATATTAATTTACTGAGAAAAGTTAGATTTTGATTTTAAGATATAAACCTATTTATTAATCATTCTAAAAATATTTTTTTAAAAGGAAAATAACAGTAATTCTACAGAAAATTAAATGCTAACATTCCCTCTGATGTTATATCATGGTTTCTTCTGCCATATATAGCTATCTTAACAAAAACCTTTAGTAAAACATTTTCTTCAACTTATCACCTTGCTTTCCACAACCCCCTTTCAATTAATAGATTACTGGATAATTCAAAATATAGGCTTGAACCTGAACTTATCTCTAGCACTGTTTACAAAATTAAATGCCCCTGAACTGGATGTCAATACTTATACAAAAGAGCCTTAGACAAACCAAAAATAGATCTATATTCCTTGAGCACAAAAAGGTGTCAGGACATCAATTTGTCCCACCCCCTACACAATCATCCAATACATCGAATGAAATGATTCAAAGAAAAAACTAAGGAAGGCTTGCTATAGAGCCAATAATATAAATGCTATCAACTGTCAAGACTCATCCTTTCTTCTCTCCAAAAAATGGACACTCTAATTTAAATATTTAACATCAAATTTAAATAAATTTTAATCTCTTCAAATATTTACAATTACACTCATATCTCCATTTTGGTTATAGTTCATCTTGCTGTGAATATGAGAATGCCTTAAGTTCTCAAAAGTGCTAAGCCATATTGAATTTATAAAAATAACAAGCTTTTCTATAATTGCATATAAGTACACTTATTACATTTATTACAAACATCACTTCATATAATATTATTAATTTCAATTATTATGGTATTACCATAAAATGTTAGCACTTAATTGCACATTCATTACATTTCTTTGATCATTCATGGCTGTAAGTCTTATTATAAAAATTAGGTTGCTATTCAGTTGATTGCTGTTCCATAAATGCAGTAATCTATATTGCTGTTTAAAGCATGTAATTAAATAAAAAATAAAACAATGCAGGTTCAGATTCCAACATGAATTAGTGCTTGGATCTGCAACTAATAGGAGTAAAAATAGATTACAGTAACAAGCGCATTTACTTATTTTAATTTTTAATTCAATCCTCACATAATAATTATACATATTTCCTCATGGAAACTAAATTCATAAATAAAAATGATTTGTTAATAATTAAGAGTATGATTTTCATCAGAAGGGATTTACATCCTATACACATATGCTGTAATCTTGTTTTAATACATCAATGATGTTTTGTTGAGTACTAAGGGTACTCTCAAACCAAAGCACAAGATAATGACTTTGAAAGGATAAGAGCAACAATCTTATCTTTGTACCTAAATTCATTTATATAGGCCAATCTAAAGCATTTTGGAATTAAAGCATGAAGTTTTACCATTAATCACTTTACATCCATTAACTTTATTCTATTTAATAAATATCATGAAATCTTCCCATCTAATGCCTGTTAATATTATGACATATTAGAATCTATGTAACTTTGTATCTAATTTATTACTGCAGTATTCATATGTGAATTTAGATACAAAGATAAGATGGCCAAAATCTCTATCTTAGGCTTTGGTTCAACAAAACATTGTTGAGGTATTAAAACAACAGTACAATGCATGTGTATAGAGTGTAAATTCCTTCTGATGAAAATTACATATGAATACATCACTAGTAAATTAAATAGAAAGTTAATTGAGAATGTGTAATTATAAATTATTTTGGAATAAAATATGTAATAACATGTTTTATCACTTGTATATGTTCTTTACTATTCTGGTGCCATTAAAGATAGGTTAACCTCAGTATATAGACATATTTTATATATATTTGAAAACAGTTTTGCATAGCATTACTATTTATGGAATAAATTTATGTATGATTTATGTGTGAGTTCCTTGGAAATTTTTTCAGATCTCAAGTATTCATCTAGTGTTTTTTCAGGTAATCAGGTTATAATTGAACCAACCAACATTGCTTTGCAAATGAGATATCTAGATTTTATTAGCTAGAGAATTAAAGATTCTATTTTGCTATCAATTAGTAACACGGACCAGTTTCTATATAAAAAGACACCATGAATAATAGTCTTAATAAGCATTCTATTCTTCTTTTTTTTTTTTACGAATTAACTATGATTCAGATAAATAAAGGCTTCCCATATTATTCATTTATAATTTATCAAATCAGAATTGGCAAAACTTGCTATAGAAGATAGCTAATAAAAATTATCACAGATATGAAAATAATTAAACTTCAAATAAAGTGGAAGTTTCAAATATTTTTTTCAAAAAATCATAAATAAAAAATTTAATAATAACAAAAAAAGTTTATTGTTAATTAAATTATTGCAGGTACGGATATCATTTGGTATTTTTAATCAAAACTAAAATTGATCTTTTTAATTATTTTTCTAAATTATTATTGTGTTAATCATTTGTAGAAATGAAATGCTGAGTATTTTTTAAAAAAATATAATTAAAATTCTTAATCAACTGTTTCATGTAATCAGCGTGATAAATTCTTTTCTTTTTACTGACTAAAATAATCCATCAATTATTGTTTTTATATTAATTTTACATTTGGAAACAGTCGTTGCATTAATAATATAAATCTTTAAACTTTTAAAATAAACTGTGATAAATATATACGTGGTTAAAAATATTATACATTTAGAATAGAAAATATAACATAAAAAAGAGAAGTGAGAATATTATCATTATTTTTTTAATATGTCTAAATGCGATAAAAGGCTGACAATAGTGAAGCTAGATACAAATTGTAATAATAATTGGGAAGTCTATGTTTTTCTTATTTTTACATTATTCTTTTAATACATATATTGGCGATTATTTATCTTTTAAACATATATGTGGTCAAGTATATCAGTGGTACAAGATAGTGTGGAGAGTTGAGGGTCGTGTGAAAGTCTGAGCTCAAAATACCCTATATATTACATTGTTTGTATAGGTATATATATATATAGCATGTATGTTAGATATTAAATAATAATAATAATAATAAAATAACCACAACAATAATAATAAAGTATTTGTTTTTTTTATATATTTACAAAAATACAAACATCAAGTAATAAAGCAGCAATGAAATGTTATTAGCTTCTTTAAAATGTGTAGTATTGATTACTTTTATTGATAGGATATGTCTGAGAATAAAGACAAAGTTTTATCTTTTTGGAAAAACAAGTTTAATGCCAAAGAAATTAAGACAAAATTTAAGATGTCAAATGAGACTGAAAGATCACCTTGTGACATATGTGGACGTTCCTGTTGTTAACTAATTAGTTTGTATTGTCGTTATAAAACCCATATTGATATTCCTTACCTCTCTTTCTGATAATAACTATTTAACTCCAGAAAAAGAGTGGCTTTTGAGATGATGATAAACGAATCTGCTAATAATTTTAAATGATTACACTTCATTAAGTTTTTAATCATCTACTGCCCTTAAGAATTGATGAGCAGGTAGAATAAATCTGGGAATCAACAGTCCAATCGATGTTTGTGGTCAATAGATTTTTCTGATGTGCTTCATAACATTGGCTCTCTTAATTTCAAAACAATTAATTATAGAAATAAACATAGAGTACCACAAATCTATAATAGTTTAATTATCAACGAATGGCATATGTTAAATTATATTTTTCTTTGTTCTATATTCATTTTTACTCATTTGATTAATACAGAATAACTTGATTACCATTTACCAACTGTTAATACATGTTTGGCTGACTGGTATCTAAAAAATGTTTAAATTTGTTTAGAAAACTTTTTAGCTTCATAAATGTTAAAATTCCATGAATTTAAATATGTCTTGAGTATGGAATGTGATTACACGACCTGATGTCATAAAGTATAATCATGAAAATATATAAGTCATTGGAAAATCAAGATTTTCAATATTTTATATCAATAATCTAATATAAATAGATCTTTTTCACTATTGTCAAAATAAACTTGAGTTTAATCTTATCTATACAAAAATACAGTGATCATAACAGATATTAATTATATGTGAAATTAATATATATATATAAAACCACTCTACATGGTTAAAAAATTCAGAATCGCCCTCTGTGAAATATATAAATATATTAGAGTCTGTATTTCAAAATAGTCAGCCTCAAAATGATACCTAAACATTTTGAAGCTGGCTATTTTGAAATACAGACTCTATTTATATTTATTTCACAGAGGCCTGGTTCTGAATTTCTTAACCATGTGGAGTGATTTACTATTTGAATATTTATTTTAGTTTAGCACTATGCACTGCAATCATTTTGTGAATGTGTGTGTGTGTGTTTGTGTATAAAATAATGAGCTGTAAGACAAGTGAGATCAAACAATAAAGCACTAGATTTTATATTATTAAACAGAAAGCAATATAATTACTAATAAGTTTAGTTGAAATTAGATGGACAGAAATTTTAATTCAGAGATTGTATGAATAAACAACTCTATTAATAGATACCTCTTCTTTTTTTAATTTTTAATTTATTTTTATTTATTTTTTTCTTTTCATGAAAAGAAACTAAAAAGATGATCTAAAAATATTCTGCTTTGCATAATTTGTCTAGGTTGTTGTGATTATTTATTAAAATAATAGAAATAATTATAAATATCAGGCATTAATAGTGCTAAAGCAAGAAGCCATAGTAGTACTAAAAATAAATATTACATGGTCTATTTTTGACTAAATTATAGAATGTAAATACTTTATTTAATGCAAATCCTTTTAAGATTTGAACAGAGGACAGGAAAGAAGTTTAATAGAAAAAATAGATAGTTACAAGACATTTTGGAATGGCAGATGGAGAAGCAAATACTGGTATCGGATTGCTATAAAGTCTGATTTAGAATTTTTTTTATTTTTATATTTCTTGATGTATTAGTAAAAATTAAATACACCTGGGTCTCATTTTATGCAGTAGATAGATTTCTCAGAAAATGCACACAAAAGAAATTGCACAAAAATAAACTTAACTTACTTTGAAAAATGGGGGATAGGTTCTTTAATTTTCAGAAATCAGCATAAAAGCAAAGCAACAAGGAAAAATTAATTTAAAATTTGCATTAAAAAATAAGGAAATAAAGTATGACTAATAAAAAATTTTAAATATTTGAAAAAAATTAATACAAGACAAACTTTTTACTTTTTTTTATTAACTACAGTATTTAATTTTACATTTTTTCATACATATTTTAATCATCACCACTATTTGCCAATATGTGTTCGTTTGTGAACTTGTAAGAAATCAGATTTGTGATGTGATGTACAACTAGCGCCACTTTCAGTCTTGTGCTGTATTAATGGTTTTCTGTTTCTATATTAAAAAAAGATTATTTTCAGTTTATAAAATCAATAAAATCTTCATTATTATTTATTTTAAAAATCTAAAAAATTTATTTCTGTTATATCTAACAAAATATGTTTTAAAAGTTTAAAATTTTTGAATATTTATTGCGATATTTTTATACCTACATATAAATCTATTATTATTATTTACTCATTAGTATAAGTAGGTTATTTACATAGAAGCTAAGATTCTAAATACAGCTTCAGGCCATATTCACATTAGCTGCTAATATAACGTTATATTTTTGAAAAAAAAAAGTATTTTAAGTCAAAATAAGTTATTAATAATTTAAATTTCTTGATATCTAATAAATATAGTGAAATATGAAAGATATTAAGAAGAAACATGAATCGCATAACTTCAAAATCACATTAAAATAATCCACATAAAATGAGATCCAGGTGTATATTAAAATTTAGTTCGTACAGTGACATTTTTTGCTCATTTCTTTAATGTATATGCCCTAATATTAAATTCAGATTATTTTAGAGAAAGAAAACTTTTATTCCTTTCTAGAAGGCATTATTATACTGAATTTTTCTTTTTGGAAACTTTAATGCATGTACTGAAACAAATAATAATCTTAGGTGAAAAGTTTCTGGAAAAGTGCTATTGGTGGTTTAAGTTCAAATGATCTACTGTTATTGCATTATTGAACAACATATTAATTGCTATCCTAAACACTTTGTTTGGGTAGGAAAATCACATTAAAAATATGGATGCATTTTAATCAAAACAATGGCCTTTAATAGATTACATTATAGTTAGGTGTCAAAATATAAATGAAGTTATAATTGCATGAGAATTCACCAATATACATGTTGAAGAGATCGTAAACTAATGATAGTTGCATTAAAATGTAGATATTATTCCAATCATATTCATAGAGGCAAAAGTCTCCATAAGTAGCATCATTCAGTGCAAACTAGAGTAATCAATGATTGCAGGGGGGTTTGTGCATAAAATATCTATCAAGTGCCTACTCATCCAGTATCCCCAGACTAGTTTCTAATTTGTGGTGCATCAGTGAGCAGTCTTGGATCTGAGAGCACTATATCTAGATCTTAGTATCTAATGTAATTCTCCAGAAGCCACTTTTACTTTTTTTTACTTTTTTATAACTATAAAGCTTTGAGTCCAAAATAAAAACATAATAATGTTTTCAAGCTAAACTCATCAGCTTGTAGACTGTGTAGATCTGAACTCAGTTCATCATCCATACTTTTTGATGTAAGCATAAAGAAGCTTGTGTAAGCATAAAGAAAGATGATCAAGTGATGTACAACCATATTCATAAGAAATTCTACATTCATTTGTAAAAGCACCTATCATTTGTTCTAAATTTTAAGAGCTTTTAAAATTGCTTACAGACTTTCATGATTATCTTGATAACTGAGGCATGGATTTTCTTATATAATATATGATTAAAATGCATGACTATTCTTTGATAGTTATCCTATCATTAGGAACTTGATTAAACAAATTTGTATCATTTTTCTGTTTGGAAGAATAATAAATCAAATGCAGAGCATCATAATCAATATGGAGATTTAAATGGAGACTTTCAATGATTTTGACAATAAGTCCTAAAATGATTGTAGAATTAAAATTATAAAGAAGCTGCAGAAAATAATTGATATGGAGGTCACTTTAGAGGTTTTTTTTATGGAATTGGAAAAACTATATCATACATTTATTAAATCCATCAATGGCTCTCTTCCATGAGATAACTGATATTTTAACTTCTTTTAAATAATGATGCAAGAATTGAGATAATGAATTTTAATAATATATTCACTTTATTGTTTTATTTATTTAGATTTTGACAAAAATATTCAGATTAGTGGAGTTAAAAATAGTTCATTTGTGATATCAAAAAAATTGTAAAATATGGCAGTGATATATTAATTATAAAAATAATTATCAAAAAAAAAAAAAATTATAAAAATAATATATATTTTTAGATATGTTTGGACTTACAAAGTTCAGCTTCTTTATTTTAAGAATGCTTTTATTATTCAAAAATTTAAAATATAAAGAGGATAGAAAAAATTGATATCATAGAATATCATTGCTATCCACTGCATCAAAGGCACTTTCAAGACGGTTGATAAAATAGTTGCTTATATTCATAGATGAGTAGTTATCAGAGACTCAGTGTGGTTTTAGAGAATCAAAAAGCACAATAGACATTTTTTATGTTATGAACAAATTTATCGATTTGGGTAAAGCCTTTGATTAATTTTGATGTATTATACTAAATCAATATGGAAAATGAGAAAAAATGTTTTTTACTTCAGGTAGAAAATTTGAGGCTTTTGAAATGAAAAGTAATACTAAACAAAAATTATTAAATTCCAACTTAGTTTTCAATTTTTAAAATATTATTTACATACTTTACTGCAAGTTATATCATTTGAAAAACTACTGTGTAGTAAATCGTAGGATTTCACACTGTACATTTATAATTTAGACTCGGTGAGTTAATTGTGAAGATATTTAAAGCTTCACTTTTTCAAACCTAAATACTTTCGATTGGCTTAGATATATAGAAAAAAAAGTAGAGAAAAGGGTGGCTGCTCTTTTCTCGTAAATTCTTCATCATGTGTTTATGGTTTGATCGTCATTCGGACAGCCACCATAACATCTGATTGGCTGTCAGATAAGCATTATAATGAGCGCAAAGAGATTTCTAGTCTCTCAATTTATTTCAGTTTCAACTATCTGCACTTTGCAAATTAAAATATTATTTACATACTTTACTGCAAATTATATCATTTGAAAAACTACTGAGTAATAAATTATAGGATTTCACGCTAGTGCATTTATAATTTAGACGCAGTGAGTTAATTGTGAAAATATTTAAAGATTCAAGCTTTCAAACCTAAATACTTTCTACTGGCTTAGATATATAGAAAGAAAAGTAGAGAAAAGGGTGGCTGCCCTTTTCTCATAAATTCTTTGTCATGTGTTTAAGGTTTGATTATCATTCGGATAGCTATCATAAGATCTGATTGGCTGTCAGATAAGCATTATAATGAGTGCAAAGAGATTTTCAGTCTTTTAATTTATTTTAATACTGGTCTTTGAAACTGTTTGTAGATCACTTCATGGGATCAAAATGCAAAACATTATTAATGGAAAAAGTTTTAGTTTGAATCAAATAAAAGCAAAAACAAGAACATCATCTGGATTTATAGCATGGTAATAATTGTAATATCCTTTACAATTGAAAAGGCAATTTATAAAATGCCCTAAAGGTTTGAAAAAAAAACATATAATGATCTTGATTTAGAAATTAACATTAACAAATCTTAAGTT
Organism: Epiperipatus broadwayi; assembly: GCA_028023455.1. Taxonomy (NCBI): domain Eukaryota; kingdom Metazoa; phylum Onychophora; class Udeonychophora; order Euonychophora; family Peripatidae; genus Epiperipatus; species Epiperipatus broadwayi. The sequence continues at coordinate 71,787 of JAQFVV010007173.1, read as the reverse complement.
TTTTATTAGCTAGTCATGAAAGAAAAAGTTTCAACAATTTTTAGTTTGAATGTTTATAAATAAGCCAATTTAAAATATTGATATAGTTTTTCAAATAGAAAACTAGATCTTAGAGATATTGAATGCAGTCAAGATTCCAATGTATGGCTGCTGCTTTTGGGCAATTAGAAGATATGGTATTTCACAGCAGTAATGTAACAACTGAAACTAAACTAGTTTGTATATGAAACTGGAATTTTAAATTTAGGGTATGGAATTGAAATCAGACCCTTTGTTGATGTAACATAAAGACATTAAAAAAATTTTTTTTAAATATTATGCTTCATTAAATTCTAAAAATATAATAGCAATATCATAAGACCAATCAACATGTTTTTCAACTGGTGAGATGTGGTCTATATGAGCTTTTTTTGTAAAATAATATCTTTATTGGAATGGTTATGATGTAAAATGAATGAACAATACAAGACTTACTAAAAATATTTTCTAATAAACTTGAGTAGAGTTTTTGTGGAAGAGATGTGTCCCCATTTATATTATAAATATTATCTCAAAGGCTTTCCAAACAAGTGCAGTAGTGATTGCTTTTATTTAGAACATATAGCTAAAAACAGAATACAAGGAGAGCTAAGTAAGTTGCAAAAAAAAAATCGAAAGTCAATTTGTCCTAAATTTCAAATGAACAAAATAATGCACTAACATATTCTGTATAAATGCACACATTTATAATTTATCCACAATAGTGACACACTTTTTCTCCAATATTTATTAAACAAGAACAATGTTTACAGTGATAATTATGTGTACATGGTAAATTGAAAAGGAAAGCTAGAATTACAAACATAAAGAAGAATTACATGATAATAAATAAATCTAAGATAGTATTATTCTGGGCAAGAGGTAAACCTGAATACCTGGTCTGCTGTTAGCACATAAGTAGGCTAATTAACTCACCCAACTTAGACAAATTGCCTCACACTACCAAGAGCCACTTAGTCAATCTAGAGTTTGGTCAGATCACCATTGGAAAAATCACTACAACTATGAAGGCTTAGGTATTTATGCTAAATCTGATGAGTTCAGTTAAAAACTATCCATTTTGATAACTTAAGGATCTGAACTTCTGATTATTAACAAAATCACTTTCAGCAATATCTTAGACAGAAGAAACAAAGCGTTTTACCAGCAATCATTCCTTCAATGCAATCTGAGTCCATGTTTCCTCAAATAAAACTTTTGGAGCTAGGTGCATGTCACGGTTTTCAAATTTTATAAGTTTATTCAGAAATAATTTTCCCTCATGAATTGCACCAGGATTGAAAACCATTTTACGAGTAGACCAGAATGCACAGCTGATAAATAATGAAAGCCTAATAGTAGGGATGGATCTTGTCTTAATACTATCCTTAAGAGACATAACAAGGTAAAAATTCACTTTAAGGTTATCAGCGATAATCCTTCTAGATCTCCAGAGTCCATGGCACAAGTAAACCAGATGATCAAATGTTTCATCATGAGTCTGACAGAGGGGGCAGATAGGGTCAATTTTGTTGATGCCTTGCCTATGGAAGAGAAACCAATTAGTGCTAATGGCATTTAAATTTATCTTAATAATGAAATCAAAGAATTTCAGTTCCATAGCCCAGCACCTGAAGAGGGAGATTATCATCTTATTATTGGTCAGGGCAAGTAGTGGTGTTATGGGAATTGTGAGAGGGTGAATGAGACTATGTGCTTGCCAAATATTAATCTTGTTGTTAAACATATCAATCGTACCATGTAGCTTTTGATCAAATCAATTGCAACATCAAGGAAGTTCTTAACTCTAGGAGGGGGTCTATCTGTCAGGATTACTGGCAAAATGACTTGCTCATATCAAAATGATTTGATAAGCATGGTGATGAAATTAAATATCTTTTGAATATGAATGGCTTGTATAGCATGATAAGAAAGTCCATTATACTTCCGGTGAAGTTGCATCCTGTTAATGCTAATTGCTACAACTTTACCTCCCCAGAAAAGTCGGGATGCAAGCAAATTCATTTTTCTGATAAAAGTCTTAGTGATCCTCATGATGGGCATGTAATAGTTGAGCTTGGCCGTGATCTTCATATTGAGAAGCATTACCTTACCATGTAAGGAAAGGTAGACTTTAGACAGACGTCTTTCCATTGAGTGCGGAATGTGATTTTGAATATCTTTGGACATTTGAAAGTATGTTTTGGATATCTCAAAGCCCAAAAACTTTTGAGGGTTGGCTGTAAATTTGGATACAATCTTCTGACTTGATGACACCTTCCATATAACTGATTTCAATGGGTTGATGATGAGACCATAGTCAGCAGTGTATTGATCCAATATGGAGTATAACTGAGGTAAAAAGATTGTTTGGTTTTAATTGTAATGACAAAACTCATTTTCAGTATGATGATTCGTCTTTAAATACTTTTTTTAAAGTTAGTTTTAAAATGCTTAATAAAAAATACCTTTATTGTTTAAAAGTCATTATTAACTTTAAAACATAGACATCAATTAATATATAATCAACCATTTATCTTTACAATCATTCATTAAGGAGTGTGGCCCTTTTAATTTTAGAAAAGCAAAGAAAAACATTTTCACACTTCTTATCGTGTTAACATAAAGAAGAAGAAATTAGAATATTAGCATAACTGAACAAGTTGTTTCTATGTTGAATTATGTAATATCCTTAAATTGTCAATTTTATTTATGAGGAAGTTGGTGTTATTAAAAATATACTAAGCTTCTATATTTATAATAATTTTTAAAGGCAGTTGAAAATTTCCTAGCATTAGTTTTAATAAATTTAATTAATTAACTTGTAATATATCATCATCATGACTTCTTTGAGTTCACATAAAAACATTTTTATTATATATTTATGATGAATTGAAAATTCACAACATATTAAAATGAATATTTTGAGATTCTACTTTGGAAAGACAACTTAAAGCCAAAATAGATTCAGGCTGTAATAACTGTGAATGGATGTTGAAATGTGCAAATATTATTCCAAGAATAAGACCTCAGAAACAAATAGGATGGATATCTTTTTAATTGGCTAAAACTGTTTATATGATGACATTATGCAAATTACTTAAGTAAATTTTATGAAGACAATGCTAAAACATCTTAATTGGTTCTTAAAAATTATTATATATTAAATACTACCATTTAATTATATATATTTACTATATTAATATTATTTAAATTATACCTTTTATAGAAATTTCTACAAGTTTACAATCTTTTATATAATTAGAGAGGATATGAATCCAGATTTTCAAGCTTTCTTAGGTCATTCACTTAATCTTATACAACTAATACACTTAGCAATATTAGATGAAAAGTCAATTAACCTTTTGCAGGATATATAAAAATGTATAAATATTTATGATTTGCATGCACATTATAATAAATGGTGTATGTGTGTTTGGTTAAAAAAAAATAGAATTTTTTAAAGCCAAGATCTTTCTTAAAAGCTTTCATTTCTTCAATTTTATATTAACTATATTTTACATCTAAGTGATAGTTTGTAACTTCCTGTGTTGAATCTGTTAATAACATTACAATTAGACAAATGATTAATCGGCCCATTTTATTTAAAAATATTTATTTTGTATAAATCAAATATATTTAAATTAAACTAATTCAAGGCAAGGAATTATAATTTATGATGCAACTTTAAAATGGAGATCTTCATTCACCTTTTCTCA
>JAQFVV010007173.1:0-67550 GCA_028023455.1 Epiperipatus broadwayi | reverse complement strand
AACCAATTCAATTGAAGCTGCAAGAACATCTTGGCTGTCACATTTGATATTCATCTTAATAATTATCACTGTTGTAATCTACTATCTATATAAGATCTTGGGCAATCTTGTTTTAGGTCATTAGTTTAAGCTGTGATATTACATCAATGTAGCCAATACTTAGCAGATTTTGATAAGTCTTTCCATGAATTTACACACACAACTATATATCAAATTTACCTCCAATGTTAAGAAATTGAGTTACATCCTCTATGAATAAATATATTATAGTCCGTATTTCAAAATAGCAAGCCCTAATGGTACTTTTTTAAAACTGTATACTATTAAATCTTAAATATTGTAACACAAACTAATACAGTGTTTCAAAGAAGTATTTTTGGGGGGCTGCTATTCTAAAATGTAAACTATAATATATGTGTATTATTCTCAGACAGCGTAGTTGAATTTCTTAACATTGGAGGTAATTTGATATTTGGATATTTATTTCAGTATAGCGTTATGCATTGAAATTATTTTCACACACACACACACACATATAAAAGTGTGATAAAATTTTTAATTACTTTTTATTTTTGATACTTATAAGCAGATCAAAAAATAGTATGTTAGTATTTTTATTTTACAATTTCTTGTTTGCTTTGTGAGAGGTGTTTATGCATTGTAACTATTTTTGTAACGAATATTTTTGTTGCTGTTAACACAACAGTTGGATTGTTAAAATATCTCTATCATTAATGCAGCATTTAGTTAATTAACAAAATCTTTTGAATTATTGATTTTGCATTAACTTTTTATCATTACAGTTCAATAATTTCTTAACTATTGTGCAGAAATTTGTTTAACAGATTAGATTCAGATTACAGTTTGAGAAAAAAAAAAGATACTACTGTTTTATAACATAACAATTGTGAATGAATATTTTAATTAGAAAAAAAGTTTACTATTATTATATAAAATAACTTTGCAATTAATAATTTCAAATCGTATTAACAAAAATAATAAAAAAAATAAGTAAATGAAAAGAAGAATAAGATAAGGAAAATGAAATAAATAAATAGAGAGAATATAAATTAAAAAAAATAAAAGAAACAAACAAAAAAAAAGAAAAAAAAGCAATGACAAATGTAAAGATAAAAAAGAATGAGAAAAACAAATAAATAGATATTTAAAATATTTTTCTGAAAGGTTCATAATGATGGTATTATTTGTGATGCGGAGCGCATTGACATATTTTTTTTAAAAATACAAATATCTGTATGATGAAATGGTTTTATATATTCCAGTTCGTCATTCTGCACATGCCATGAATATGCTATACCAATACTAAAATTATATAATGAAGAGAGTCACAAATAAATATAATATTTGGCTCTTTTTCCTTAACACCTTATATAAAGCACTATTGCAGAATTAACTATTATTTATTTCCTGGTATATTTTTTTTACGACATTTTAAATCCTTGATATTTAAAAAAAATATCAAAACCGAATTCAAACTCAATTTGAGGTTATCTTAATCCTACAGATCTAAACATGAAATAGTGAAAAACAAAACCTACATTTATAAAACACAATGTAAATGAGAAAGGATATATATTCATGAAACTATCAATATTATCAAAAAACAGGTAATCCATATAAATCTGTGTTTTTATTACCAGTTTAAAGTGTTTAGAAAATTATACAGAGTTTGAATTTTTCTAGAAATATAGCATTTAAACTAAGTAATTTAAATAATCTAACATGTAACTACAGTTGAAATATTTTTAAAAAAAATATAATATTAAACTTTGATTATAAGTATAAAAGATCATGTGACATAAAGATTAGCACAATTGTTAACTATATCCAACTTTTATATATCACACAATAATTTTAAAAAAATTTATTTCACTGAGCTTTAGACAATCTAGATTATTTAGCTATTATTATTTGGATTAATGAAATATTATTTTAAGTTGGTTAGATAAGTGACAAAGCACCGAGTCTGAAAACAAGCACACAAAAATAGGATTGCAATATTGTATGACCTTTGTCATTATTGAAGAATATGTTAGACTCATACAGATGTTGAGATTAATTGTTCAGCTTTAAATTTTTTAAACTGCTTTGAACAGCAACGTCTTTTCATAGAGTAATTAATAGAAGACATTTCTCATCAGAATAATCAACTTTGAGTCAGTGATATTTTTTAATGTTTTTTTTTTCTTATTTTATTCTAAGAAATTTATTTACTAACTAATACATTGCTGGTTGCTGAAAAAAATTCCAAGTTAACTTGAAAAATTTTTAGCTGTCTACAAAAGTGTCTTAGGCATACTCGAGTGTGAATTCTAGATCATGGGCAATACTTGTACATAATATTGACAAAATCATGACACCCTTCAAATTCCATCATTATCAAACTGTTATTTAGTGAATTTTACTCTCTGTTCTTGTATGTTTTATATTAAGCTTAAAAAGAAATTATAAAAATGGAAAATTAATGAGTGGAAGATGTTTTCACAGATATTTATATGCAAAGAAAAGTAGAACTGCCTTTTATTTATTTTATAAAATGTTGATAGATTATATTTTAATTATACTTGATTCTTTTATCAGCTACCCTGCAAAGTTAGCATGGAAATATTAATTGTGCAATTGATAACTATATATGCACACATATATTGAGGTATGTTTGTTTAATTAAAAGCCATCTAATCACAAAATGAACTTTACAAAAAGTTAATTAACATCTTGAAAAAATTATTAATGAAATCATACTCTTCTCTTTGCAATTACATAGATTTTGTAAATTTATAGCGATAGTTATTCAAAGAATCAAATGTTCAAATATAAAAAAAGCTATTCATTTTACATTAACTAAAATTTTTTAGTGAAATCCAAATTATAGAAATTATTAATGACTATATAAAATCTTTTTTTAATGTTAGAAAAGATCTTGAACAAATGCTATAAAATTCAATCAAAAGGCATGATCTTTTCTATACTGACTGACATGGAAACACCATCACTATCAAACCACTAAAACATTCCATGACAGCCATTTTTTATCTTACATAACTCTCTTCATACAGTAACATCATTCAGTGCAAGCCATAGTAATCAATGGATGCTAGAAGGTTTGTGAATTAAAATTTCTATCAAGTGCTTACTAATCTAATATCACAACACTAGTTTTTGGCTTGTGTCCTTCATCATGATGAATATTGGATTTGGGAGCACCTCTGCTAGATCTTTAAATCTAATACAAATCTCCAATAGTCACCTTTTACCTTTTACATTAACAATAAAGCTGTGAGCCCAAAATGAAATCATAATGTTTTCAATCTAAGCTAATTTACTTGTATAATCATAAAGATCTGAACTTAATTCACTATCTGTACATTTTAGTATCTTGGATTTTTAATAACATTCTAGCATTTACTGATTCCTTTGGCTTGCACTGGGTGGTGCTACTCTCCATAGAGAGAATTTTGTAAGCATAGAAAATGATGGTCATGTGATATTTTAGTGATTTCATATCAGTTTAGGCCAAAGGATGTTGGTGACTATGGTTTTTTTTTTTAAAAAACCAAAGAGATCAAAATGTATAGGTACTAAACTAGGCTCAAATTTACTTGGATTGAAAAGATTATTGTGATTACATTTTGGGATCATAATTTCATAGTAAATTAAAAAGGTGAAAGTGGACTGCTGGAGAGTTACATTAGATCCAAAGATCAAGATGTTGTGCTCTTAGAGCCAATATTTCTTACTGATAAAAGCCACAAGCTATAAACTAGTCTGGGTATAATGGATGAGTATTCACTAGATAAAAATTTTGATGCACAAATCTTCTAGCATTCATTGAGTACTATGCCTTGCGCTGTGTGGCCCTGCTGTATGGAGAGATTGAAATTATGTATCAAACATTTAAATTCAAGCTCAATACCACCTAAAAAAGCATATCATTAAAGGAAATTTTTCTCCTTCACAATATTTTCTAATTTTAAACAACAATCTCAATACATATTAATGAATCTGAACTTAACATTGATATATTAAGCTAATAAAAATTTTAGAAACTGACAGCATATTTTCAGAGTTTCCACTAAACTTAATGCCTAAAAACAATGTATCTTTCCTCAGCACTATTTATATAGAATCTCTTCCAAAAATTAGATATGAGAACATAATTATAGCAGTCTTAAAATCTAAAAAATTATTAGATATCTCTTATAAAAGATTTTAAATATGTAATATAGAGAGTGTACCAATAGCTCAAACAAGATCTTAATTGATAAGTGCAGTAAGAGAAAATATTTAAAATATCTATCTGGAATATTCTTATCCCCAGAGCAATTGGTTTTGAGCTTATGGCTCATCTCAGTGAGGAATTAGAACATTCAGACACTAGATCTAAAATATCAACTCAAAACACAGTACTTATTTAATACATAATATTTAAGTAGAAACTCTGAAATTTTCAGACATGGAAACATTGTTAACTTCAGCTATATAACTTAAATAGCTATATGGGACTGAACCAAATTCAGATCTACCATATATTAATTGCCTTAGCATTTCCAAAACCTTAAAGGTAAAATTATAATAATCAATAAAGCTAGTCATATATAGTGGGACATTGCGGTTATGAGCTCGTATTTACAAATATGTAATATAAAAAGTTTACCAATAGCTCAAACAAGCTCTTAATTGATAAGGGTGGTAAGAGAAAATATTTAAAATCTGTATCTGAAATATTCTTATCCCCAGACCAATTGGTTCCAAGCTTATGGATTACTTCAGTGAGGAGCTAGAACATTCAGATACTAGATCTAAAATATCAACTCAAAACACAGCACTTATTTAATACATAATATTTAAGTAGAAACTCTGAAATATTATGTATTAAATAAGTGCTGTGTTTTGAGTTGATATTTTAGATCGAGTGTCTGAATGTTCTAGCTCCTCACTGAGGTGAGCCATAAGCTCAAAAACAATTGGTCTGGGGATAGGAATATTCCAGATAGAGATTTTAAATATTTTCTCTTACTGCACTTATCAATTAAGAGCTTGTTTGAGCTATTGTTACATTCTCTATATTACATATTTCTAAATACAAGCTGATAAAAACAATGTTATGCTATATATGACTTGCTTTATTGATTATTAAAAGATTTTAAAATATGATTTTAAAAGAATTATACTAATAGTTTAAACCATACTTTGAAAGAAAAGACTTGATTTTTACTATGAACAAATTTCAACTTTAATCCAAGCTCAATTTTATGACTTTTTTAAAAGGAAAAGTGGTCTTTTCTAAAATATTAAAAATGCAAAAAACTATTGCCTTACTTGATAAAACACTTACCAATAGAAAAATCCAACTGCCTTTCTATCATGATTGAAACAAATATAAAATGTTATAGAAGCTTTCAATATGATTCACTTTTTTTAATTAAAAATATTTAATATATTAATCATGACTTTTCAGTAAAAAATATAAGGAATTTCTCTATTCAAATGGCATTGCTCATAAAAGAGATCTTTCCTAAAAATAGAAATATCTCTTAATAAGAATATAAAAATTTTGGAAATATTTTTCAAATACTGGTGCATTATCTCTAATTTCAAAAGCTCGGTGTAATCAAGTTTCCATCTAAATATCAGGGAAATGTCTCATAAACTGAATGTAACTAGATGTTTCAAATAAGTAAAACATAATCTGCTCTGTGCTATTTAGAATTAACTTTGGGCTATAGTCTAAATTATTTTCTTTTTCTTTTGGGGTTTCCATGCAAGTAACTGATAAATTAAAAAATATAAGATTTAAGAGTAGAAAACTGACATTTCTGTGATGTTCATGAGATATTTCTCATGAATATCGCCTGCATCAGTTATTTTTAAAGTATTTAATGCAGCTACAACATGACTTTGAGTTTTTGAGTGAACATTCAAATTTAGGCCATAATTAAGCTTAGAATATTTTTCAAGTAGATGATCCATAATTAATCTAACTAATTGTCGAACAGTAGTAAATAAATGGCTAACTTTCTCTTCATAGAATTTAAAGTTATGAATTAATCTGAGATGGTCAGATGAGAGTCAATGCAATGAGCACAAGCTAATGTTTAACTTTTTACCTTGCCATTTCAAGGTAGTAACTATTTTAATTTTAAAATGCTCAAGTGTAACTTTACAATCAAAGTTTTTTTTGTATATTATTAAAACATCAGACTGCATTAACATATAGAAAAATCTTACAGCACATTATTTTTTTTTGGCAGTATATGTATTCATTTTAAAAGCTTAATAGTGGCAGGCAGTTCCCGATTTTATTAGGGTTTTATTTTTAAGATTTTCATGTTTTACATTTATTGCATGTTTTGACCTTTCCCCCCCTTCAAATTAGCACTCTATTTATAGTTTTATTTGAAAGTGAAAAATTTTGTTACAAAGATTAAAATTAATCAGTTATTCAATTCTATTATTAGCATTTTACCAACTCATAAAGAAAAGATTATTTTGTTTTAAACTTTAATGTGAGCATGCTATCAGCCTAGTTGATCAAATTCATAGTGCTCAAATTTAGTGGCTAAAGATCATGATGAGTTGAGTTTGTGATGAATTTATATGCATTATGAACTCATCACAAACTTTAGCTGTTGAGTTTGAATGCTATAAATTTGGCCGACAAGGCCAAAAACATGCGCATATTAAAAGTTTAAAACAAAATACTATTTTCTTCAAGAGTGGGTAAAACATTTATAATAGAATTACAATAGAATAAAAGAAGTAAATATTTATAGAATTATTTATTTAATTACTCTTTTATAACCATATTTATTAAAAACTTTGATAACAATTAAAAATAATGAGTATAATGCACTGCACTGAAAGTCTACTTGGTTTGGAAGGCTAATGTAATAAACATCTACATTTAAGGATATATATTTTTTTGCTAATACTTATTATTACTATTGCGTGAGTTGCATGTCTTATAGTTATGATTGCATGTTGCCTTAATTAGCATAATTTTTAGTTACATTTTAACCACTTTTATTAAATCTTATTTTCAGAGAATATTTTGATTTTAAAAATAAAATAAACATATTAGAGGGATAAGTAAAATACATTTTAAAATTATAAGTCTATTTTATTAGCATTCTTGTGATTAAGTTATTTGCAAATATTAACTTTTTCTATTTCATGATTTCAGTCTTCATTTTCTCCTTCTGAAAGAATTCATTGAACATTACTTTAGACTTTTTACTATGTTTTAGTTTTATATTCTTAATTTGATCTGATAACTCTTGCAACATTTCCTAGTTTTTTATTTGCAAAAACTATCCCTTCATTTGAAAAATCTAGATGACCCAAGTAATTTCCTTTTACTCTTTTAACTTCTTATTTATTTCTTATAAAATTGCTGTAAAAGGTTTTGGATTCACAGAATCATCCTGATGTACATCTTTCTTAATATTAATATTCTTAATAACACCATAAATATTCTTCAAATGATGACAATATTCTGGATCTATATGTTTGATGATTCAATAATTTACCCACAATAGAAATGCTTATAGAATCTTTTTATAATTTCCAAATTCAAAGCTTAATGGCAACTCATATTTATTGACTTTTTCTACAACTTCTCTAAATATTTGGATGTAATCTATTGTGCTGAGGCCACTTTCAAATCCAGATGTTTTTTGATTGGTAAGTTCCAAAATAAATTGTAATTATATTGATAGATGTTTTGCAAAGAGCAGATAGAACACTAATAGGTCTATAATTTATATTTTTTTAACATCTTTTGTAAATATCCATATTACAATTACATTCAATTTTTTAAGAATTTTGTCTTTCCATATCACTTTTCAATCTGTATCTAGCCATTTTTTAACAGGAAGCGCAACTGTTCTTAATTTGAAATATAGGAACATTGTATTTCTATTGGAACATATTTATAAGATCTAGAAAATAATATTAAAACATTGACTGCATACTGTTAATATAATAGACTAGTCTAACAGGAAATGTCATTATTTGTTATCTTGATATAATGGCATCAATAGAAACATTAACAGCTACATTTCTATTTTTAATATGTTTATTTTAAATATCTTTGTATTTTTTTTAAATATTTATTTATTAAAAAAAACAATTATATAGAATATTTATAACTAATGAATTCACTGTTTACCCAATTGAAATATTGACATATTTTAACAATTTTTTTTTTGCAGTAATTATATGACCGTTTGTAAAATCATTTGATATTAACAGTTTTATTCAGTAAGTTTAAGACAAATTTAAAAAAGTTTTTTTTATATATTATTCAGTTAAAAATTAATCCAAGAGTTTATTGCTTTGAGGCTACCTCTGTGCCATTATGCAAAACTACTAAAAATCCTTTTGTGTTCTAGTTAATATTAAGAACATTGATTGTAACATTGGTTTGAGATTGTAGCACTAACAAATTTATAAGTGGATTTTATTTATTATTTATAATTGAAAATATACAAAGTATGAAGTAATCAAGAATTCAAAGTAACAAGATTAGATCAAAATAAGAGATAGATATAAAATCTTTTTTAAAATCGAATTATTGGTTTGTGGTTTTATTATTCTAAAAATATTTAAATAACAGAAGTTTCAGTTGTTGTTTTTTTCTCATAATACTAAATGCAATTTTCTTAAGCATGTTAGACATTTGTTCATAATTTATTCATAATTATGCCCAGAAGTATTGTCTACTTATGGTTCACTAGACCATCTAGTTTTAAAAACATTCCATGCTATTTATAATATTTTTTTGCTTTTATATTTTATTTTAAAAAAGGATAGAAAAGGTCAACTTTTAAATTAATTTTATTTTAATGTAATACTTTATAATGCATTTTTAAAAAATACTTATTTATAATATTGATATTGAATTAATAAAAAAATCATTATGTTATTCTTATACAATTTATGTAAATATGTTAATATATAGAGATATTTCAATGGAAAGAGAAGTGCATAAATAAAAGACAAAAAAGTCTTCTATGGATGACAATCAACTTGTCTCACATTGGGCAATCAAAATATAATAAGAGGAGAATGTATGAAATAAAGCATAATACTAAAAAAATAGAATAATTAATGCTTCTGTATGTTAACCATGTATTGGCACACCAAATGAAAGAATAATACAGATACAACCATCATCTTCAATAATTATACAACCATAAAGATAATTAATCACTTGATCACCATTCTTATGCTTACCCAAGCAGTTTTCACCCAGGCAAAACTCTCCATATAGTAGCATGATTCTGTGCAAACTAGAGTAATCAATGGATTCAGGAAGATTTGTGCATAAAATCCCTAGGCAAAACTCTCCACACTACTCAGTGCAAACCAAAGTAATCAATGGATGCAGGAAGGCATTTTATTCACAAACCTTCCTGCATCCATTGATTACTTTGGTTTGCATTGAGTGTCACTACTGTTTAGAGTTTTCCCACTATGATAAAGATAATTATGATAATAAAGTTATGTTCCATTTTATTTGTAAGTGAATTTTGCATTTAATTCTTCTTATGGTAAAGATCGTATTTTCATATGATCAATTATATATTCATGTATATTTATATTCATATATTTGTATTATGTTGTAGTTCTGAAGAAGATTGCTGGGGCAATCGAAACTGTCAAAGAGAGTTATAATTAAAATATTGTGAAACAGTATTAAAGTGCATAATTGATTTATTATTATATTAAAGATCATATTTCCAGATATATCATTTAATTGTAAATAAACACTTTTAGTTAAGCATTACTGTCACTATTTCTTTTGTATAGAGGTCATTCTTACAAATCTATGTTTGAACTTTTCTAAAATAAAAATATATTGCACTTTCTTCCTGCTATTGCTCCAAATTAGCAAATGCACAACACCCATTGCACATATAATAACTATCTTTAATTAATTAAATGTATATCATGGAGATAAGATGTTCACATCTATAAAAATGAGCAAAAGAACAGGGTCCTTTCTAATAATAACAATTTTATTAATATTAAAATAATATTAATATTATGACAAAGCATTAATTACATGTTAGGTAATAAAGTATACAGTTTAAATAGATACATTTATTAAAGAAATTTATTAATTAAAGTAGGATTTAAATAATTTCTTCAATATTCATTGTAAAGCATTTGATATATTTTGCTAATAATTTATCAAATGAATTCTATTCTCTTACAATAAATTTGTGGGAGAAAAACCAGAAGAAAGAATTCGATGTGGAAATGTCTAATTCTGATTTTTTTCTATACAATTTAAATCTCTTACAAAAAGTTTCTTCAAGAGAAAAAAATTACACATATATATTTTGAATAAAAAAAAAAAGTTAAGTTGTTAATTATATTAACAATAATCATAAAGTTAAGAATTTCAGAAAATGAATAAAATTCTGATTTGAAATCTGTGCCCCAAAAATTTCATAAATAATGGCAAATTTTGAATATTTATTTTATTTTTTGGATAATGTTATCCAAAATAAGTATATTATTTTTAATAAGATTATCTGCAATTCTTATGTAGTTTCTTCCTTCGAATATAGGCTTATTGTTTCAGGAATTTTTAATATATTCGATTCTCAAGTTTACTTTTAAGCAGACATTTTAGCAAGTCAGATTTGTGGAAATTCAGATTAACAGGTTTAGCAAGCTGCAATTTGTCATTTGTAAATTTTTCTAGAATGATATCTTTTCACTCTTGAGAAATTGACCTTTGGACTTTGAAATTCTGTGCTGGTATTATTGGTGGTAGACATTGGTCATGTGAAGGCTTTTTAAAAAATAAATCATTAAATAACTTTATTTTAATTGAAAATTTGAATGAAAATGTAGAAGTAAGTTATCAATTGATTGGAAATTGAAAAAGATATACAATGATAGTTTTCCCTCCCACCAGCCTCATAACATCCTTTCATTTTTGAGGAACTGAACATGAGGTCAATGGTCGGCACACTTTTAGAATTCTCTAGTCAATCATCCTATAAGTCATAACATTGTTAATAAGGGATTCTATAGCTTCTGGTTAAGAAATATATAAAAAGTACTTATAAGTGTGCTTATAATATTCACTTCATTGTGCTCAATGCTAGTACTAAGATCATCTGGTAATTTTATGGTCACTGTTTTGAGATTCTCTTTTACTCATGGTTTTAGCTGAATTTTAGTTCAGTGGCTTGGTATGGTTTTAACACTCAGTAATAATTGTTCATTATTATTCAACAACTCTTATCAAATTAATAATAACTTATTGAAATTTTTATTTTAATTTTACAGATAAACTTTGTTTTGACCAAAAAGCATGTTTTCCATAACTCACATACTAGCCTTTCTATCTAAACACATTTGTTAATAAAGATTTTATTTTTATTAACATTTTAAAGCTGTTTATCAAATGAGTTTATTATGTACTTAAATCTATTAAAATAATATGCTGATTTGATTACAAAACACTTGTTTTTTATTCTCAACAAAAATTTATTAAAAAAAAGTATTTTAAGCATTTATGCTAATAAATACTTAAAATGTAACTTTATTAAAAACTTATAATAACAATATTTATGTGTGTAATACTTAATTACAATACTTAATTACAAGTATATTGTCTATACCAATATTAATGTAATTTAAAAGGGATCAGAATGACAAAGTCAACATGAGTATGACATTAATATAGGCATAAACAAGGGCTTTGAGTGTTCATCATCAGATTTTCAATAATATGGATGGCTGAAAAGTTGGAGGCTAAAGAAGTTGAAGCATGTCCATTAAAGTATGAAGATTTGTTCTCTTAATATAAACTGAGCACTTATTTTATATATGTGTAGAAGATGATGATCTGGACCAACTGATAAGTACTGATTGTAGCATGAAATATATATATATATTGGAGATCATTTATCTTTTTCACATGTATATAGACATGTGTATTGATTGTATAAGATGAATTGGGTAGCTATAGGGAGCTTAAATGTCTGAGTTCAAATCTTTTCTATATATATATACTGTATATGCAATTACATATATGAAACCTTATTTTATACATTAAACCTCTTGTTATTCAAAAACAATGCACCAACTTTTATGTAATCAAACTACAATATTTTTCGTTTAGCTATCTGTAAGCATACACTAAACAAATAAATAAAATATGGAGATGTTTATATATATATTTTTTCCTATATTGAAATTATACAATCATGAATATTTTTCACAGTAGTCAATAGGCTGAAGATTTAATAAGTACTATGAATTAACAACATACAAACTCTGAAATTATTAATGTCTGTACCACTCTCCTTTAAATATATCTCCAGGACACAAGTTATCAACAATTTATAATCATTTAATTTAATATTCAATTTTATTTACTAGCACAGAGATTGTATGTAATTTGAAGAAAAGTGATTTAAACTCTAATTACATGCAGAGTAATGTTTGTTATAATAGTCCAACAATGTATTGTTCAGCACTGAGGATACTCTCAAACAGGATATAATAGTCCAACAATGTATTGTTCAGCACTGAGGATACTCTCAAACAGGATATAAAACCCTTCTGTTTAACTTATTTTATTTGAATCATTTAAGGCCATTCCAGTATAACATTAATATTTTTCAATTTATTTCACTAAGCCATGTCATTTTATTTTACTTTACACTTTTGTGTGTTTGCTTTTATTTTTATTTTTTATACATGAGCACTGTGACTACATTCTTATTAATTATAATATATATTACACAAATTGAGATTATAAGTGTTATATTCTTAAAGGTGCTTATTTATCACAATTATAGTTTCAGTAATCATGTAAATAATAACTACTTATTATATATTAATGTAGAAATTATTAATATTTTTAGCATTATATAAAAAAGGCAAATAATCTATAACACTTATTATACAAGTGTATGTCTATCTTCATTTTTCAATCATTCATTTCTTTCTAGTCATTGATCAAAGTGGTATATTTCTAGAAATTATAATTTAGTTTTGTACTTCCATTTTAAATATATAAACTTTGTATTTAATTAAAAAAAATATAATGTATAATTTATTAAAGAGTCATTAATAATCATTTAAATATTTATTGAAATTATTAATGTGAATAAGTGCTTATTAAAAGTATAGTTCTTAGAGTATCATCTTTATCAATTATACAAAATGATGGGTAATGCTTAACCTAACTTAAATGATTTGATTGGATCAAATTGCCTATCAAAAGGCCAAAAGTCAATTGTAATTTTTATGTATATAAAATAAAACTGATTTTAAATATTTTACTACATAGCAAAGATCTTTCAACAGCTTCCATCAGAATAGTGAAGAAAGCAATTTATGAGCAATGAGAATTTGTGCATTTCATTTTTGATTTACGTTTTAGCCAAAAGTAGCTGTTCACCCATTAAACTGACCAATAATTAATAGTTTTCTGGATTCATTATGCGTCAGCTACATAAAAGAAAAATTGTAACTCTTACTAGAGTAAAATTCTTACCAGGATTTGAATACTTTATGGGCATGGCAGATGGATTCAATATGAATGTACTATCAGTTTTTATGCACAAGAAACACACACACATTTGTATATTACAGTCATATTTTTTAAAATGAAACACATTCGCAAATTGTACTCACATTTTTTTTCTAACAAAAATATAAATCATATTCTATTTATTTAAATCATATAACAATGCAATGCTCATTTAAAAACAAACTTTATGAAATAATATGTATAATATTTTAATTATAGTAATGAGTGATACTTTAAATTATTTTTTTAAAAGTTATAATTGGTTTACATGTTTTTTATCATTTTAGAATGTTCGAGAAGTTTATTATGTATTTATCTATTAATCTACTTTTCAAATGAATTTTTTTACTAAGTATTGTTTCAACTATGATATTGCATTAAACACCTATTTAATATACTACAGTTTCTGAAGTAATACTGTCTTATTTGGAAGAGTATGGTATCATGAATAAACCAATAGAATACTTGATCATTATTGGAATTGATTAACCACAGTTTGCCATTCTCTTGGTACAATTTGATTCTACATCTAGAGTTTCATTTTAAAATGTTTTCCTTTGAATCCTTAAACATTTATAAATAACTCAAAATTAAGATGCTAAAATGAGTCATGTTAAAAAAATGACAAGGAAAGGCAACTTACTAGCAACGGAGATTAAATATAATCACTTGAATTTACATATAATGTGTATTACATAATTTAAGAATCATCATCAACTAAAATATAGCAATTTCTGATTTATATCAAATCCAAAACATGAATACCATAGTAAATGTTTTTCCAATTTATGCATTGAATGATAGAACTTAGGATTTTGATCAAATTAAAAGTGAATTATATTCTGCTTTAAATTTCTATAGGTTTTATATATATATGTTTTACACACGATTGTAAAACTTTAATCCATACCTTAAATTAATAAATAACACTTGAAATAAGCATCCAAATATTTAAATGCACAATTACTTTTCAAATAATTTTCCCACTGATTTTAATTATTTTTATATTTATAGTTTTTTTTAGAATTAACTTACACTTCAAATTTAAGATACTTATTTCATCATCGTCATTATTATTATTTATTAAAAAAGTAATGAATTTTATTCATAAAATTAATGTATTCATTAACAAGTGTACTGTATGTTAATATTAAAAGTACATTTGGATAATTTGATTTTAGTTTCCAGTCACAGTCTCGCTCCCATCCCCTCCCCCTCATTCTATTCTTTACATCTGCCTTTGTAGGTCAAAACTACTGATATAATTTAAATGCATTTAATCATAATTATTTCAAGCTTCTTTTTTTATTTACTTAAGAATAACTAATTTATGACAGCAAGAGTAATTAGTATTTTTTATTAATATAAAAATGTAAATAACTATTGTTACCTGTTTTTAGTTTATTTTAAAAACGATAACATGTTCTTATAATTTTTGTAGTGTACTGAGAATGTATAAAATTTTAATGACAGCTAGTTTTGTAATTTGTGACATAATTTTTGTATTTTATTTGATTAAAATGAGATTAATATTATTTTTAAATTGTGAAATACAATTGTGATGAAATTTATTTATTAGATGACATATATAAATTTTGTATATGTGCAGTGTGTTTGTGGCTGTAGCTAATAATATAAATAATATTATTTTCTCCCTTTTGTAAAAAAAAATAAAAATAATAATTTTCTCAAATTTATTTACTGCAACAGTCTACATGCAAACATTTTTTAAAGCTTTATATATATACAAAATATTCAAAGCATCTCTGAAATTTTGTTTTTGTAACAATGTCCTCTGTGAATAATTATAAAGTTTGAACTGTTTGAAGTTCAGACGTTATATTTATTCATAGAGGGCGTTGCTGAAAAAACATAATGTCTGAGAAGATGATTTGAATATTTTGTATTGGAATTTTCTGCTAGTGATATGCATAGAGATATTTTCATATAAGCAGCAAAATTTAAACCCATTATTTACTGATACAATGTAGGCAAGCAGATAAATGTCTGGTGAGTCATTTGAGTAGGAAGAGAACACAAAAGTGACATATTATGTTGATGTGAATTTACTTCAGCAATTTTGAACTTATGAAGGGGGTGCTCAAAAATAACCAGAATCATTCTCTGGTTTGCACCTTTTGTAGTATATGCTTTTGCTATTACATACTTCTTGAAGAAACCTTTCTGCATTAATCTGCTAAATGACATCAGCATGTAAAATCCTGGTGACATGTAGCACATTTTTTTTTGTAAAATGCATTTTGTGTATTTGGTGACTATTTTCATTTACAGAAAATAGCAGGGAAAATAGTTATAATGCTTGAAACAGATTAAAAGCAACCCAATCTCATAAAAACACAAGTTTATGAGTGGTTTAATAAATATATTAAATTCACCATATTCCTAAAAAGCATGTCAAGTGAAATTCAAAGTCAAAACAACACTGATTTTTTTTAGATACAAATTGCATTTTTCTCTCAGATTTAGTTCATAATAGTCAGGCATTTTATCTGAAAATTCTGAAAGATTTATGTGATGCAATAAATGTCCCATTTTGTGGCAAAGAGAAGAGTGCATCACTTTGACAAAGTATAATCTTTTAAAGCCTTGAGTGTGAAATACTTTTAAATTAAATTCAGCATGATTCAGTTTATCTACCAGCCATATTCACTCAATCTTACTTCATGCAATTTTTTTTATTTTTTTGAATGAAAAATGACTGTTTTTTTTTTTGCAGACATAGAAATGGTAAAAAAAAATGCCATAGGTATTAAAAGATGTTACTTTGCAAGTGTTCTAATAACTACTCTGAAAAATGAAAAACATGTTTTGACTGTATATTGCATCAAATGGACAGTAATTTGAAAGAGATTAAATTTATAATATTTAAAAATAAATAAATAATTTTTTATTATAAAATTCTGTTTACTTTTAAGTACCACCTCATATTTGAAAATATTAGTCAACATACAAAATTTACCCATTCAGTATTCCTAAGAGCCAATCAGAAGTAGATACAAACACTGCCTTGCCTAAGGCACCAAATAACTCATTCTGGCTCTGGATATGATTATATTTTTTCCATGTTCATTTTTATGTTATTGAAAGGACATTTTTTTTTACATATAGTATTTTTGTGAAATTGTTTTTTTTAATGATTCTGCTCCCACAAATAAACTTTAAAAGGTCTTAACATTATTTATAAACTTTTATTATTCTTTTTTTTTTAAATTAGAAATAATGTAGACATCATTTAGAACAATATTATTATTCTAACTAATGAATATTTCTTACATTTTTTTACATTATTAAATCAGTTTACAAGTAATAAGCAAAAATATTCAGTTACTTTGTCTAACATAGAAGTGGAGAGTTTACAGCCCTTGGACTAACTTCAGCTTTCAAAAGCTCTCTATTTCTCTCTGCTTTTGGACACTTTCAAAATGCGTATAAAATGATTCTGTATAAAACTTCTATTTAAACATCATGTAGTGCAAATATTGAATTTATCATTCAGTAATATATATATATATAATTATTCAAAACAATACAATAATTAATACAATAAAAATATTTTAAAAACAAATATATACCACAATTTAATAGAAAAATAAAAAAATAAAAAATGAAAAGCAACATTTGATAAATAGACAGGCTGCCAATATAAAAATTAATGCATTGTGGGAAAATTGATGTATGACATATTTCTTTTTGTTTATATTTGTAATGGTTTTTTGTAATACAATTTGAATCTAGTTGATAATGACTACATAGATAGTTGAAAGCACTTCTATTAAATTGTGGTATATATTTGTTTTTAAAATATTTTTTACTGTATTAATTATTGTATTGTTTTGAATAATTATATATATTTTATTATAATTGGAATACATACATTGATTAATAATTTATATATATATAATATTTATTTTCTCAACCATATCTTTTTCTCATATCTTTATAATAGTTCTATTCCAACAAATTATATATATTGTGAGGCCTATTTGATTATAGATTTAATCTATGATGATGATGCCATTTTGTCTGTTTATAGTGATTTTCACAGAGATATGTATATTGGTTAAAAATAAAATTCAACTTTTATTTTGTTTTATCATTCTTGTTTTGGAGTTATGTTTTTGTTTACTAGGATAGCTACATTAAGAAAAGAAAAATTGGTGCAGACTGTCATATATTTAAAAAAAAATAGAGCAATGCATGTTTTTTATAGAAACAAATAATAAATCAATGTGCTTGAAATGTCTGGGAAGTATTTCCATTAATAAAGAATACAATAGTAAGAGGAACTCTTTATCAAAATATTCTGATTACAACAAAATCATTGGAAAAGAAAATATTAAAATAGAAAACTTAAAAGGAGTTTATCAAGTATCTGACATGCTTTATAAAAAATGCAAACAAGCCTGTAAAAGCAAGTTATTTTTAAAAAAAATCAAAAGATTCTCAACCATTTTCTGAAGGGGAGTTTGAGAAAGACTACATCTTAGCTGCTGTAAAATTAATCTGTCCAAATTATAAAAAGAAATATAAAAATATAAATATACCACAAAGAATAGTTTCAAGGTGAATTGGAAAAATTGTCATTGACTGTGAAACACTCATGAATAATGATGATGTTACTTTATTTTTAATTCACAAAAAATATGATTCTCATTTAAAAAGAGGAAGTTAAAATTGGCCTGTCAGTTGAAAAGGTTGCCCTCATCTAATAAGTAGGGACAATATAACTAAATGTTTGATCAAATGATTCTTGATAGAGAAAATGTTTCCCTTCCCTGGTGTAACGCAAACAATTTTGTCTACTTGTACTTGATGATTATAAATAAATTTATTAGACAATACTTTTTTTAAAAAAGATTGTTTTATATATATGAAAAATAATAATATTGTTACAAGAATAATATTGTCATTTCATCATTATTATTAACACTCATAAACTAATATGGTCATTCAAATTCTAGAAGAAAAACAAACCAAAGATAAAAGATGAATTTGTGATGATTACAGAAACCAATCTGTGATACACAAGTATATTCCCACACTACACACCAATCCCTTTGTCTACTTTTTATATATGATGAAATGCTGTTCTTCAACTTCTACAGTGAAGTTTATTTTTCAAAAACTTCAGCTCTATAACTCTTCACCATATTCCCTTTTTACCCTTATTTTTCCAAATAAAAAAAAGTTTATAATGCAGTTTTTTCAAGGTAATTTTTATAATATAAATTAGTGTTGCCTTTCTACAAGTCTATGCTCAAAATTATTATTAAATACTTTTTGAGGAGTCCATTATTATTCATTTGATTTATTTATCTAATTAATACAATGAAATCATACATATTCTATAGGTTCATTTGTAGCAAGTCTAAAAAACATACCAA
This sequence comes from Epiperipatus broadwayi, assembly GCA_028023455.1. Lineage (NCBI taxonomy): Eukaryota > Metazoa > Onychophora > Udeonychophora > Euonychophora > Peripatidae > Epiperipatus > Epiperipatus broadwayi. Next base: position 48,557 of record JAQFVV010007173.1, on the reverse strand, counting down.
TGTAATTATATGATTTTGGTATTGCATTTTTAGAATCATATAAATGAAGGGTAATCAAACTATGAGATACTATGTGCAGCCCATGATCCACACATAAGTGTAAAAAAATTTTTTTGTACCATAAAAATTGTAAGCTATACAAACAAGCAATACATCTCTGGTAATGTGTGACCTGTGTCTAAATCTACTTTAAATAATCATTGAAAATAGAAAGTTTTTTTCCAGCAAGATTACTATACTTTCCTTTACTATGAGTATTTCAAACATTGTAAAGTAAACTATTTTTTTTCTATAAGGCTCAATAGAGATCTTACAAAAGTCCATATGGTCCATAGACAGAAAATTTCACTCCCCCAATAGTTTATCCTTAAACAAATTTTTGCCAGTGTTTTTATGTTGCATTGATATGGAACTATGTCTTATTTCCATTCAATAAACTAGGAAAGATAACAATTCTATATAATAGTAATTTGTTACCAAAGTTACATCACTGTGACAAAATATATCTTTTAACTATTTAAATGTAACAGCAGATCATAGAAATATGTGTTCTCAATCAATTTGCAAGTTTTCTTTCTACTAAAAAATCTCTAAGATATTTAAATTGTTTTATTATTCTTTAATTTATAACCACCTAAGTTAAATTTAGCTGAAAATTTTTATTCCACCACTTTTAATATATATATATTTTACATACACTGAATGTAAAATAAGGTGTACATTGTGCATTATCTTTTAAATGCAAAACTTATAATGTTCTAAATTAAAATAACCAAGTTTACTTCAGTTTTAATATCTATTTACACACTAAAATTTTCCGTATATGTAATATGTAAAATCTAAGAGTCTGCAATGTATTAGTTGCTGCATTTATTAATTTTATCACATCCTATATATATATTATTGTCCCACATTATTAAGGTATTTTGTAAAAAAAAAAAAAATTGTTGACATGGCCTATCTTTAACTTATACCCTTTCATAATGTTGTATTTCTTTAATTTATTTTTTATTATCTTAAGAATCTTTATTAAGGTTTATGAGAGAATGCTAAATTATAGATGACAGATGAAGTTATATTAAGAGGTAGATTAAGAAGTAGCAAATTATTACCAATGATATTAACTGTTATCACTTGAACAATTCAAAACAAAACAACACTCTCCATATAGATAGTGATCATGTGATGTTATCACTTGGTCATAGAATTCTATTACCTAGTAATCTGTCTTTAGACATTAAAACGCATCGTTATTACAATTTCAAATAAAAGAGTGATATTCTTGAAATCAATAATATAAACTTCATTTTCAATGTAATTTAAAAAACTCTGATTTAATAAACTAATAATTAATTAGAGGGATTTAAACTCACGTTTCAATTTATTTATTCTCCACTCTATCTCAATAAACCAATACCCATGACCACACACATCGAAAAAGATACATCATTCCCAATATAAATATTTCGGTGCAGAACCAGGAATCATCAGTTGGCCAGATAGATCATGTATCTCTTTCACATGTGTGTGGTTATGTGGATCAGTTGATTGAGATGGAGTGGTGAATAAATAGATTTAAAAATCCTGAGTTCAAATCTCTCTAATTACTTATATATGAAACATTAATTGTATGCAAATTACATACTGCCTTAGAATTTCATATTAAATTAATAATTTATAAACACAAGAATATAGTTTACACTAATAGTTTTTTTTTTGTTTTGTCTTGTGTTTTGATTCAAGGTGAACTATTTCACTATTCCAAATAAAATGGTTGTGTGAAAGAATATAAATATTTCTTTTTCTTTTATTTTTCTTTGCTTATTATCTCAGTAACAAGTGTAAAATACACTTGAATAAGCCTTTAGCTAATCAAAGCAGAATCTTTTATTTATATGGCAGGTGAAAGTTTAAAAAAGAAATTGCCAGAAGGGTTTCAAACATTATTTTATTAAAGTCATACTCTCGCAATTAGAAACAGATAGAAGGGAATTTATGTGGATGTTAAATGATTGTAACATTTTTAAATGATTACTTTAATTTAAAATTATAAGTTATTTTTATAATAAAATTTCTAGAGAAAATTATCTGTTAGATTAACAACTTTGATCTAACATGTTGATCTTTTATTTATAGGTTAGATTTCGCTGTGAGTTTATAAAATAATAAATACTCACTATTATAAATTACAGTACGTTATATGTATATACGTATGCATGCTTCAATTACTCTAGACATAGACGTACACATTATAACAATGGATTTCATGGTATAACAATTAATAAAACCATGTTTCCATGTTATAGCCTGGGTTTTGAATATGGCTAGGATTTAAGTTTTTTGTATATATAACTAAAAAATTTACAAGCAATACTCATTTTTTCTCATATCTGAATTACATTCAACTCAATTGAACACGTATCTGGATATCCTTAGCTAAATGAGAAACGATGGTATTATAAAAAAACAAAATTTTTCACTAAACACTAAATGCATAGTGAAGAACTCTTGCTGTGTCTATGGGAAAAGATGCTGAAAGTTTTAACCATCAATAGGTTAATTAAAATTGTTTTTTTCTATTTGTCAAAGCATCGGCCAGGAAATGAGCAGTCGACAACTGTCTGCAAGCAACTGCTTGCTTGCAAGGCTGCTGCGCTGACCTCTCGGCTGCCAACGCTTGACTAACTTGTTTTTAATGTCTACTTTTACAAAAAATATTGAATCAACATTTTTATTGGTGATGATTATTAGAACTTTATTGCTTTATAAAACAATATATATATTGTAACCTAAGGGAATTAGAGTAATGAATAGATCACATAATCTGTAAATAATCTAATCTAAATATTCTACTTGGGAGTATGGGAGTAATATTACATATAAATAATCTGTGGGAGAGACTCTTCTTGTATAAACAAACATCAATAATAATGTATATCTTTTGCGGGCTTTGCTCAGTGGCGATTACATATATTTTAAATGGATATTTCAGAGACTTCTATTAAAATAAAGGGAAATTTTTAAATTAATAGTAAAAATGCATATCATACGATAAGTAATTAGAACAAACTAGGAAGAGGAAAAACTTCACTTTGAATTATAAAACACTTTTAAAATCTAAATTCCCCTCCATCAAAATATATTCTCTGAGTAAAATTATTTGTACTTAAAGTAACATCTTCTATGAATCTTTATTTTAAATATCTTAAATAATAACTTATTAGTCATCAAATTGAATAATAGCATGATCTAGGTTACTCTACTCTCCAGAGTAAAATATAAGGTTCCTTTCTAATGGCAAATAAAAAATAATCACAATTTTTTTTTTGCTACCACCATAATCATAATCTAAACAAATGAATCGATAATTGATATAATAATAATAATGATCTCAGGATTCTTTGTAATTTTTTGAAGTTGTACTATAATATGTTGCCAATAAAATGACTGACATCCTGGTAGTCCATAAGATATAATGCTTCTCTTATAAGCTAATGTTTTCTAGTATTTTGTAATAATAATAATAATTACCCAAAGAGATATTTAATTTGTTAAACAATTGCATAAATAAAATATACAAAATTTAGAATTGTCATAGAATTTTATCCAGGATGTCACTCAAAATAGTAGAGAGAAAAGGGTACTTGTTATGTCTTTCGACTACCCCATCGACAACACGATTCACATAATCAAAAATGATTATTGTACTTTTTTATTTTTTTTGAATAGACAAATTAATAGTGTGCAAGCTGGAAAAATAGTCTAAATAATATTGACTAATATCAAATAAATCTTCATTTCTCTTTATTATAATTCCAATGGGTTTATAAGATTCCAGAGATAATTAATTATATTAATGTCACTTGCAGTGAATTAGCAGGATTCACACCAGTTAGGCTACATTTTGGAAGATATGAACCATTGCTTATTAGAACTCCCTTATCCCCTATTTTGAAGAAGATGCATTGTGGTGAGGATCTTAATAAAGATAGGGTCAGATTATAAATTATGGCAGATAAGATATAAATCCCTCATGTTAGCAATATTCAGAGAAACCAATTCAGAAAATTTCTCGGTCTATATAAAGGCCCACTTAGAATTAATAGGCAGGTGGAAGAAAATGCTTTCATGACCTGAACACCTGAAGGAATCAAGGAAACCCATAATGACCGGAGCTTGATTCCATACTTTCCAGCAAAATAAATAGTTTTAAGTAATATTATTAGTGTATTAAAGAACTGTAAGCATAAAACTAATAGAATGAATACAACAAAAGTATTATTTAAAGTGAAAGAAAAAGACTAACCAAGTGTTTTCTTGCAATGACAGAACAATTATTTTAAGGTTGTGTTAAGGACACAATTTATATTTTATCAAGTTGAAAGTAGAATCAAGTAGTAAATTTAAAATTTTGTTCCATAAATGGGGGAGGGTTGTAACCTTTTGATTGGTTAACCATAGTAAAAGTAGAATATAAAAATCAATATTATAGCTCAAAACTTAAAATTTAAAATTCAGATAATTGTAATGCTATAAATTTTGATATAACAGTATAAATAACAATACATAAATAAAGTTTCAAGATAGAATTCTGTAGAGATATGGTTTATCCATTCTTTAGTTATAATTATTTATATTATAAACCATTATATAATTTCAATACAATAGTTTTCAATTCATACCAACAAATATAAAAGTTGCAATAGTAATAAAATTAATTTTAGTTTATTTTCATTACCGTGAATGTTAAAAAAAGATCAATACATTAGTCTAATTATAATTCTAGTAAATAAAAGAATGAACAATTATTAATTACAATATAATTATTTTAAAATTATCATAATAATAATATATTTTAAATATAACTATTTATTAGTAAACTTCTTACTTAAAGTCAATTAATGATATCATGTATTAAAATCATAATTATATTTAAAATCACATGATCACTATCTCCTATACTAGCACATAACTGTTATTAAATAAGGCAAAACTCTCCATACAGTAGTTCCACCATGTGCCAACCATTGATTACTCTGGTTAGCACAGGGTGGCACTACTGTGTGGAGAGTTTTGCCTTGTTTATATTTAAAATGTTAGTTTTTAATAAATTAGCTAAGTTAATTTCATTTGTAAATTATTTATTAATTTTCATTATTTTAAATATAGACAAAAAATATTTATTTAAAATTAATGCTAGTTGATTTTTAATACGGTCCAATAATATTTAATTAATTAGTTTTCTGATATCACTCTGTTTGGTGTAGTTAAGTGAATGAGTAGATGAACTAAAAAATCAATTCATTAAAAAGTAAAGTCAATAGCTGTGCCACTTTATTAGTAAAAAGTATAAAATTTTAAAAATATTTTAATTTCTTAAACAGTAAAAGTAATAGTTAAAAACTGCTTAAGAATATATATTTAATAGTAATTTTTAATATCATGGAGTGAATTTAAATCAGTTTCTTTATTACAAGCTAATTGCAATCCTGAGAGTCAACTCATAATTAAAATGATAGCTACAGGAATTCTATAAGAAAAGTTTAAGTTATTATTATTTGTTGGAATAACCACACAAAAAAAAGGCAAGAAAACTACATTTACTTCAAAGTAAATATATCTGTTATCACATAAGAAAACATTTGTTTATGTATTCCAGATTAAATAATTTTATTAGTTATGTATTAAAACAGAGAAACAAGTATAAAATATAGAGGTATAAATTTCTAAAACTTATAAAATTAGTTTATCAAATTTTAAAGATAATGACTTTATTGATAATAACGTCTAGTGGAAACTAATTTTTTTTGATGAATTAAATAACTGACATGTTGTAAATAGCTTGGAAAAATTAAAAGAAATATTTAGCATATACTTAATAATGAATAAATGATAGAACAGTTAAAAAGATGAATTAATATTTATTTATTTATTTTTTTTAAGTAATACACTTTATTAAATCACAACATATTTACATAATTACAAGATCAATTTTTAGTACAGACAAAAAAAAAAAAAAAGGAACAGTATTATCCTTCACTTGTCCATTATACACATTGCAACACGTTCACTTAATTCTCCTGTTACCTGTTCATTGTTTACGATTTAGACCCTTTTTCTTTAACATTACTTTTCTTTATTTTATGTTTTACTTCCAGATTTCACATCTGGAGAGAGCAATTCCTCCCCATACATGTTGGAAGGTGTTTTGGGGCCAATATTTTAGGCATAAGTTTGAAGTAGTTCTCCCAATCTCTATCCATTTTTTTTAACCAATCGAATTTCTTATTATCAAATAAAAGTGAACATCTTATTGCCCACAATGATTTCAATGTATGGATCATTACATTCGCATTGTTCAGGTTAAAGTTTATAACATATTTTTTCATAAGATATTTGAGATTTATTATAGGCCTGTGAAAGACCTTCATTCTAATTTCTCTAAAGGCGTAGCATTCTTCAAATAAGTGCATAAAAGTTTCATTGTGCCTCTTACACATAATGCAGGTTTCATTCAAACTCAATCCCAGTCTTTTATTAATATAGGTAGTTGTAGGTAGAATCCCATTGATTAATATTTATATCATATTGTGATATAAGAGAAACTCTTATAGAGATGGAGATTATTTTTATACTGGCAAATAGTTATATTAATATAAAAGAATATTAAAAAAGATAAAGAATTATATGAAAGTCTGTTTAACTTTTAATAGTAGCTGCCAATAATAAAGAGAATACATTACAGTATTATAAAGTTATCTGAAGTTATGTATGTGTATTTAAAACTTATAAAACTATTAAATAAAAGAGAAAAGGAGAATTTGAAGTAAAACTTATTGATGAATTAACTTGATATATTCTAAAGTTTTTAACATGAGAAAATTAATGTGAATATTTATTGTGAAGATTCATTAAGCTATTTCATTATTATATTGTTGTAGAGTATATTATTTATGTGCATTTAACATTAAACCTGTCAAGGTTGAAAAAGTAATTAAGGATGCATCAGATTCAGAAACTTTTCTCAATTTATAGTTACGATTACTTAAATGTTACTGAAATGTATATGGGTTTTTAGCAAGAAGAGGAGATGAAAAACAAAAAGCTCATGTTAAATTGTGAACATAGATTTGGTTAACATGGTGATGTTAATCTAAGAGGTGAAATGGGTGCTCTTTTAAAAAAAAAAGAGGAAAAGATTTTTTTTCTTAACTTTAATTTTATTATTGATATTTTTTATTTAATAAAATGTAATATTATCTATTATGTTAGCAATAAGTGAAATAAGTTTTCTATGCAACTAATATGTAAGATGAAGAGGTATTAATATTAATATTATTATTCATTTTTACTTTATTAAAAAATGAAGAGTATGCTTAGAGAATGAAGAAAATATACATGAACTATAGAATAAGGATGTGTGTGAATACTATAATAGTTTAACTTTATGTTTTAGCAAGTACAAAGTTTTAAAAGTTGATTGTTAAAATGTATTTTAAATGTATTTAAAATTTATTATAATAAAGTATATTTAATAAGTGGAATGAAATTGTGATGATGAATAAAAAACATAGAATTTTACAAAAATAACAATAAATATACTATAAAATATAATATTATCTATGAAAGTAAGAAACAGAATGAATGATAATGTGGAAAAATAATTATGATCTCACTTGTTATATTAGAAAAAGGATCATATTGATGATAGTAAAGATAAACTATTTGTTTTGTTACAAGATCTCTAATGTTGGTAGATGAATATACAATAGGATGATTGAATTATATTATTGGTTCAGAGATAGTTTATAGTCATAAAAAATTTGAGAACAGGATATAAAAATATCATCCTGAAGAACTGAGAATATAGTTTAATGGGATTAACCTATGTGAGACCTATATGTTTTATTAGATGGAGATGAGATGCTTTTCCATAGAAACATGAGTGTTATATCTACTATAAAAGCTTGATGTATAAGCCAGGATAAATTGGGGTAAGATCATTAGAAAAAATGACTACCCACCAAAGTATTACACCTCATAAATAAAGAAGACATCCATTCCTATATTTTGATATATTTTAATAAAGTCAGTTTCTTATCTGTGAACTTTTCTGTGAAATAAAAATATATTAAGCATCGAAAGTTGACTAGATATTTTAAGAAATTTTATAGTTTTTTCTTCCTAAGTTTTGTCAGATTAGTCTTAAAGACATTAAGACCTTATACAAAACAAATACTTTATGTTCAATTAAAATCTGAATAAATCATTCTTTAAATAAAGATACCTGAGATCAAAGTAAGACAGAAAATGTATATGAGAGAAAGAGAAGAATGCATAAAATGAATGATAATGTATGAAAAAGAATCCTTGATTTCATTATTTATTTTAAATACATTATTTATATTGTTTTTAATATTACCACAACAGTATTAATTTTGTTAGTAAAATTATAGTGCCATATTTTCATACAAATTTTGAATATGGTTTATAATTAAAATATTATAATTTTATTGAAATATTTGGAATTATAAAATATAAGGTAACTATCAAAAGAGCACTAAGAAGATAACCACAAGATAACTCATGGATAGTAAAACTGTTTAATAATATTAAAAAAGCATACATGATAGTAATGTTGATGAACTTATTCTTTTAATGAATTAAGTAATAGATATAAGGTGAAGGTTATAATGTATAGAATGATTATTATTTTATCTGTTATTAATGTAAATAATAAATTTATTGTTAATTAATTATATAATATAGTGTTTATAGCTGTTTGTTATTAATTATTGTTATTGTAAAGTAAATGAGTATTTTAATTTAAAGTTTGTCCTAGTAATTTTGTTGCAATTGAGTGTTATTTACATTACAAGATCATATCCATAAAGCACATAATCTACATAGAGTTCTTAAATATCACATATTTATTACACATTTTATCTAAAGAGTTATATTCAACAATTAATAAATGATACATTAATCATTAATTATTTTTAATTTATAATTATATTAAAGAGAATTTGTAGTACTTCATATTTTTATTAAATATAAAAAGAATTATTAAGACTTATTTGAAATGTGCAATTAAGTGTCATTATAAAATGAAGAGCATGTAACAGAAATTAATATTATATTTTATAAGTCACATTCTGATTTTAAAATTCAGTTTTTGAAATTTATTTTATAGAATAAATTTAGAAATATTATATTATTTCAAAATACAAGTTACAGATAAAATATATTATAGTTTTTATAATTATAAAATATACAATTACAATGGGTTGATGCTAATTAATGAAGAAATGTATTTAATTGAGTAAGATTTAAGAGATAATGATTAGATGATAAAGCTTTTAGTTGTACCAAAATGATCATTCTATGGTAACTGTTATTTGTGTAAGTATAAGAATAATTAAAAAATGTAAATTAAATTATTAAAGTAATAAGTAAATTGTGATTGTTAATTTTAATGTATTATTCTTATAGTTAGGTTAATTTTAAAATAGAAAGTTAGTTAATGTTTTAATAAATGTAAATAAATCAAATTTTAAGCGTAAACAGATAATATTGTAATAACGTGAAAGCGATTTTTATTTAAATGGTTGAATTCCAATAAAATCTCTTTTGCCATTCAATTATTTAATTATCAATATGATTGTTATATTATATTTTAGAAAATAATAATTATGATCCCTGAGATAGATACCCATAGGATAACATTAATTATTTTAATGTAATTTAGTTTGTATTTTCTGATATCCTTATTTTATAGTTTCATAAATTATAGAATAGCTAGGTAATTATTTAAAATAAAATATTATGTTAGTCATCGTTTGTTATAGGAATTTTCCTAATGATTATAATAGAATAATAGCTGGAGTATTTCTACAACATCATTGCCATTGTGGAGTGTATTTTATATGCTTCTCAAAGTTAAAGCCTCGATGTTGTAATTATCTCTGAAGTCTGTCTTATGTTTTTATATATTGTAAATTTCAAATCAAATAAAGAGTCTCACACCTTATTGTTATAATATTTAATTGTTTAATGTTGATCTAGTATCATATTTATTATATGATTGGGGGGTAGAAAGGGAAGGTAATATAGTCGATGGAACATCCCTAACCTAATCTGCATTTGAAATATTTAAATAAAATTAAACATTTCTAAAGACATTCAACACACATATTAGATGATGGACATAATCCAATATATATATATATATTGAAACAGTCAGCATGTACAATCTGTTTCACCTACTATATTATATAGTATTATTCTTATATATATAAAACACCACCAAGCTCTCATATATTTTAATAATAATGCTATAAAAACCCACCTAAATTTAAAACTAAATAAGTCTAATCATGTATGTGTGCATATATATTTACGTATATAAAGAAATATTCATTTATATAGTTATGAATCTCTAAATTATGCACATATATATTGTTAATAATTATTAAAAGAAAAACGAATTGTATGTGTAACTCTAGACTACATATATGCTAGAAAATAAATGTTAATAGGATGTAAAACATTAATATCTCTCTAATTTTAAAAATTTATTAAGTTATTTATATTCGAAATTTCATAATTCTGCATATATCGGTAAATTAGAACGGTCAAGTTACATATATAATAAAATGTTTTTCACACATCTTAGATTTGTTTGTTTAACCAGAATGATGCCAGAAGAATTAATCTTTCCGGTATAAGATTAATTAAAATTTATATTTAGAATTAAATTTTGAAAACTGCGTAAATTAGTGCATGTCAATGGGTTTTTTTGACCTAATTAAAAGTTGACGCAGCAGGCTCCCGAAATTCCTGGTAATTATCTTAAAGGCTAAGAAGACACATCTAAGAAAATAATATAATGAAGGAGAAGGGGGTGTATTGCTATATAAGCAATAGCAGCCACTTTTCAAGGCAATTGGCAATTATCATCAATTTGGACACTGACTTTCAAGTTGTAATATTAATAAAGAACTGTAATAAAGTTAATAATCAGCATGTCGGGATAATAGGCTTGAAATCTTGCCTTCTGCCCCGATGAAAAGCCACCTGAGACGGAGAAACATGAACTAACCACCGTAAGAACTTAAAGAAGTCCCATTATGCAGAAAGAACTTGCCAGTAGAGAGAAAAGAAAGAGAAGAAGAATGGTAAATACTCCTCAATCCTAAAGCTTTACACTAAACTAAACTTTAAATGCTAGCTTAAATCTCAATCTAATGGCCATGATAATAATGTAAACTAAACTTCTGTAGATTTTATTTTGTTTTATCTTAATCTTAAAACTTGCTTAAATTGTAAATGAATGTAATAACTTTATTTTAAACCCTAAAATCTTGCCTGATTTAAACTGATTTAAACTGATTTGCAACCTATTTATTCGTATAATTCATTAAATAATTCATTGACAGATTGATTTATGATTTATTATTTCAAAATGAGTTATTTGCATTGAGAACACATTTCATTTAATAATTTGATTTCATGATTTTATGATTTGGTTACGTATTAGCTTTATTCTAAGTAATTAAATGCTACTGAAATTTAGACTTGCTAAAACCCAGAATTTAAATGTTTATATAAATTTAGTAACGTATAAGATGTAACAAGCTGTTTTAAAGTAATAATTAAAATTTCTATGCTAATTTATATATCTTGAGTTAATGATAATATTTGCCGTCATTAATCTTAAACTTAGCATTATTGAAACTGAATCAATCATATTTTAGAGAATGTCACATCACCTTAATTTTAAACTAAGCAAATTTCAAATATTGCATTTCTTAAATTAAATCTATGCCAAACTTATTATTTTCATTATGCTATATTGTTTATGCTATAAACATTCAAAACCGAGCTTTATTTGTAATTAAACCATTAATGAGAATTAAATAGTGATTCTCTCGCATATATGTCATTTCGTACAAACTAAAAAGCTCTGTTTTGAAACGGATAAAATATCTAGATTTAGATATAATTACAAGCATACCAATATCTTAAAATAGATTTGCTTTTAAATATAATATTTCACCAATATTCAGTTGAAGTGATAAAATGCAGCATAAATTGATAATTCTGTATTTTAATTTCCCCATATGCTGTAATCCACCTTAAGTAAATAAAAAGCCTATGTAGATAGCTTTGTAAATTGGATTCGTAAACCTTCCTAGATAGTATAATTATACATACTATAATATGAACTGATATAGGGTAGTTTCATGAAAGAAACTCTTATTTTGGCATCTTAATTTTAAAATATGATTATGTAGTCAGTGGTGCATATGTGTCCTTATGAAATGCTACAGCGTAACTCACTTGTTGCTGTATTTCCTTACTGGGTGTACATGTTAAGGCTATTCCAGTACATTTAGTTCGGGCAATTTTCTTCCTCAGATGGTGACTGTTACATGCCAACCCATTCTGCATCTTTCATAATGGAGCATGAGACTCACCCAGAGCGTAAGACTCCCACACATAATATAAATTGCTCGATCAGCCGGACTAAAGAGGCCTCCTATATCACAGCAGTGAGTTCGGTTGAAGGGAACCGGTACTTGGTACGAATCCCGTGAATAAGGCACATATGAGACACAAAAAGATTCAGAGTTATATATTTTCTATACGCACTAGTATCTGAAGTCTAGCTCCCATTAATCAGTTCATCCTGCTATTATAATTATTATATCAGCTTTGATCTGAATTAGAATCCAATTTAAATTGTATAATAACTATATAGAGAATGTATTAATTATTCGTGCTAAGTAAAATATGTTCTTTATTAAAATTTAATATCACTTCCACTAACTTAAAGCAAATCTAGATCCTATTATAGCATAAACTAGGCATAGAAAACCATGAGCAAAGTCATCTCGTCATAAAATATATTAAGCTCATGAAAACTAAATGTATTATAATTTCATCACCTGCGAGTGATAGAATCACATATATATAGCAAAATGAATTAATTGTAATCTAAATACATCACCTGCGAGTTATGTGATGCTATATATATATAAACCGGAAATGCATAAACCTTCAAACTTTAATATTTGTACTAGAAAATTATAATCACTTGTGAGTGATTTAATCTATATATGTAGATCAAGTCATGTAAACTCAGCTATGCAAAATTATTTCTAATAACCCATCACCTGTGCATGAATCCAAATTATTGTAAACATCCCTTAATCACTTGCGTGTGAGATCAGACACATAGCCATTGAAATATTGTTTTAAATTATTGTTTTATATTTTAAATTCATTAAATTAATTTTAAATTTACTTTTGCTTCATGTCTTAGTCTTGCTCACTGACTCACAATTATTTAGTGTTTAATAATCATTTCCATTATTTAATAAAATCTTTTATATGATTAGTAGTTATATGTAAGCCACATGATACCTATATAATTGTGTTAAATGGAACACCCATTATTCCCAGTCTTTTGTTCTGCTGATTTGCTACTTCCAGCACGTGAAGAAGAGAAATACTGCTGTGACCTCAACTGTGCCATCTGCAAGGTCATAAATCTATAAGCAATTGTAGATGAACTAAGATTAGGCCAGAGCCGTGGCTTCCACCACCATAAACCTGATCGGCCTTAGGATGATTTATCAGAGTTCTAGATTTTGTTTCGTGAATGCACATATTTGACTGTTACAATATATATATGGTATGCATGTGTATAAAAATCCAATTCTCACACTCACACTATCACAATCTGAATTTATTTGGTAAGTAAATGTTGCTATCCCTTATGATTAAATCTATCATCGATAAATAAATCTGGTAATATGAAATGATGTTTAATTGTATAAGCCTATCAGAGTACTACAAAATTAAATAACTAAACCTAAGATATTACTTTAATAAATATTTTATTACATTGGTAATTAGAATGTAGGTTATGAAATTCCATATTAAAATAACATTAACTTATCATAACTAATATGTGTGTATTTACACTCTGGGTAATATTAAACAAGAAACAACCTGAATCAAAGGAAATTACACATTCAGCTTAATTTTGCCGATAATGATTTAGTACTGAAACCATTAACTTATTATGGTCTATATTAGGGATTAAAACTAAATAAGTTATCTTGTCAAGTATTATTTGATAATTATTTATCACTTTGTAGTTTAAGGCAGCTTCCTTTTATTGAATATGTAAATGTGATTGTGTATTTTAAATAACACTATACATAAAATCATTCTTTAATTAAAGACAAAACTTGAAGGCATTGAAACATCATCCAAATATTCACTATACTGGGTATAGTGAATTGGTATAGAGTTTGTACATATTCAAAATGAAACAATAATATCACTAAGAATTAGATTGTAGTCCCTGGGGTAATCCAATTATAATCTATTCCATAATACTCTTAATATTTTAACTCCTTTATATATATATATATATGATAGGTAGTTGATAATTATATACTCCACTTTCAATACATGAATCTATCCAAAGGTAAATTTCAATAATCACTGATCCTGTGATATCTAATAAACTTGTATCATAATTTCTTTTGTTTTTATCTATAAATATTTATCTATTTTACTATATTATCCACAAATATTGTAATAACTAGAATTCCAACAAGTGCATAAGAAGTATATTTCCAATAGGAGTCTGGTAGATGATGTTACAGTCTTATGAGTAAAGCCAGATATATTCAATATTCTATATTTTGTTCTCTTCCTCTAGTGAATTATTCTTAGAATAGTTTCTTCCCAAGATCAGCATTTTATTTTATTTATAGAGACTAACATTGTACTCTTAATATATGTGTATGTTTCAAATTTGAATGGCAATTTAAATGAATATTTGACCAAAGGCAAAAATGAATTTAACATTCTTGCAATTGTGGTTTTATTTACTAGATGATTTCAATTTAAATCCATGGTTCTTAGGAAACAGACGTCAATGTGTTTGAATCTAGCAATCCATTTTTATTGTTCTTTTATATATATATATAAGATAAAGTTTTTTTATATGGTTGCATGGATCTTATTTTAGATGCCATTTTAGCTTGGGGATGAGTGCTACTCTTTGTGGTGAGGGAGAATGGGGTAGGCCTTCACTGGAGCATTTGGGTTGAGGTTTCTTTGGGTCTAATGATGAGGATAGGGAAGTGGCATTGACTGGTGGAGATGAAGGTTGGTTGTCCAGTGGTGTGTTCTGGAACTGTGATAAATATCGCTTCAATAGAGCCTGATTTAATCTGTCTAGTAGGCATGAAAATTTCTCATCCATGTTGTTTTAAGCTGGTAATAACTGGTTCAATTCAGTAAATAGAATAGCTAATTGAAATATAGTTTCTTCTAGGTAGTCAATCGACGCGTATGTGTGTAGATTCTCTCAAAAAAATAAAAGCATCCAGTAAAGTTAATAAAAAATTTCCTTTTATCGATATATATATATTTTAAAAAATTTTTTCACACAAAAAAAATTCTTTTTATAATTTTCTTTCTTGTTGCTATATCACTTGTCTCGTGAATTTTGTTCTATTATTGCTTTAAACAATTGACGTAATAATATAAATATCAATTCGTGTCAATTGTTAATACAGAGTTAAATATAAATAAATAAAAACAAATAATATTTCCAAGCACTTTCAACTCTTACGAGTCCTTATCAAGGCAGTGTAAACAATTCTATTTTCTCCTAGGTGATGAATCTAACATTTCATTGTATTGGCCAAGAACAACTAATCGGAAAGCTGGTTAATTTTGAATTCATAGCACAAGATGAATTTTGTATAATATATGATTCTTTAATCTTGCGTTTTTTATCATGTGTTTCATTCATTAATACTGTAAAATCCTTTGGACAACATATATGGCCTGTATTATTTTGGTGAACATAAAAAGCTGAATAAACTGTATCATCTTCTCTTGCTCTATTATAAGTATATTTATGTTGTTGAAGGTGATATTTAATATTTGTTTTGGTTTCTCCAACATATATTGCACTACAATTTATTTGTGGGCATCTAATAGAGTATACAACACTGCTTTTATCCTCCTTATTTATTATTTCCTTAGAATTATTTATTAACCTATTAAGGTTAGGTGGAGTTCTCCATGCTAATTGAAAATCTTGACTTAAAACTTTTATTATATTTTTATTAATATTGGGAATAAAAGCTAATGACATCCATGGTTTATTATTCATATTTATATGGTCACCATTATGACGTTGTTTATAATGCTTCAATACAGTAGATAATAGCATTTGTTTATTATAACTCACTTGTATTAAATCTTGCATATAACATTTTATATTATCTTTCATAAACATTTCAATTGAACACAGTCGTTGATTACATGTTAAAAAAGCTCTAAAACTAGCTAATTTGTGTACTAAAGGAACATTAGATGTTGGATGAATGTAACCTCTATTATCTATATGTTTTACAACCATTTTATATACTAATTTATCATCTACCCTTGATATTTGCAAATCTAGGTATTTAATACTAGAATTGTCTTCTCTTTTCTATTGTCCAAACTAAACCATCTTGGTTCTGCAAACTATCAAAAATTTGCTTTATAATGTCTGGTAGCCCATATATCAAAACATCATCCACATATCTACAATATAATGTGTTCTCATTTCTTACTAATATAGGATGCACAATTCGCTGTTCTATATTATCTACAAACAAATTACTTAATAATCCACTTACAGCCAAACCCATTGGCCATCCTTTTTCCATTCTATATAAGTTACTACCATGTGCTGCAACAATATCATTGCTTATCCAAATTAAAACATCTATAATGAAAGATATTTTATCCTGTGGCATTTCTTTAGCACACAATTTATCTCTCAAAATTGTAATAGATGCAGATCAATCCACTGATCCATGTAATTCTACCACATCCAATGAAACAAACTCGTACTCCTTAATTATAGCTGTTTTATTAAGTATAGTAACACAATCAAATGACGATTTTAATGTATACTTTCCAAACCCAACAAAATCTAAAATCCACCTAACTAAAATTTTTGCTAGCTTTTGATAATATCACCTAGGAGAAAATAGAATTGTTTACACTGCCTTGATAAGGACTCGTAAGAGTTGAAAGCGCTTGGAAATATTATTTGACACGAATTGATATTTATATTATTTTTATATTATATACAGAAGTATTATTTATTTATTTATTGACGTAATAATGTATATATTTAATATTATATTAAACATACCTGCGCACATAGATATATATATAGATTATTACATATGTAAAGTAGCGTGCATTAATCATTCATTAATATGCAAGTAAATAATGTTATTTTAATAAAATTATTTTCCTAAAATTAAAGTGTGTTCATTTTGTTCTTTTCTATTAGTGATTTCAAACATAATGTGATCACAAGTTAAAATTGTTATTAAAGTTTATCGTATTAAATATTTGTACTAACTACATTCTAATAAAATAAATAATATAAATAATAACGTGAAAGGCTTAAACCTTCAAAACCTGCGCCTTAAACATGCTAACGTACAGCCAATCAGATGTAATAATAACTGCACGTGGACCTCTTAATAATAAAAATAGTGTTTTGCCAGATAAAGTAGAAAGAGTTATCAATTGGCAGTATTAGCAATCATTACTTGAGAGTGAAATACCAGATTGACGTCGAAATTTTTTTTAAATACTATACATACATAATTATATTTTAAAGGGGCATTCTAACTGGCACAATATATATACAAAAATGTATACTTACAGTATAGTTATGCATAAAAAAAAATACATCAGCCTATTATTCATGTAAACAAAAATTAATAAAACAAAGAAGAAACAATATAGAAATAAATTTGATAAAAAAAAAAATTACTTTAAATATAATTAATTAAAAAGATATATTTTATCAACACAAAAATAGGAAAAAAAGATCTAGTCTCTTTCTATGCATAAGCTTAATTACAAAAGCATATGTACAATTATATATATAGTTTTATGAGTGCAAATATGATCTGGTTGTATATAAATAAGGATACTTATTTTTTAAACCATACAAGCCACCTGATGGTGCTTTACACTCTTTAATATAATATATTATAATATAATGATAGTTAATGCTGGGAAAAGAGAAGATGTAGAATTTTTATTGGAAGATATTAAGTTAAGTGTGGTGAATAGATATAGTTATTTGGGAATTATTGTAAGTAATCAGAAAAATTATCTGGATGAATGGGAGAAAAAATTGATAAATGAAGCAAAGAAAATAAAGGGATTGATAAAGAAATTAACAATGTTTTCATATAATAAATATGATGTAGCTAGAATTATATGGAAAGGAGTTGCAGTAGCAGTGTTAACATATGGTAATGATGCATTATATGTTAGTAAAAGGGTATTAAATTACTTAGAAAAAGTTCGAAGGGAAGCAGGAAGACATGTATTGGATGCAGATGTATGGACAGCAAGGGAGGCAATTCAAGGAGAAATAGGGTGGTCAAGTTTTTATATGAGAGATGCAAAAAGTAAAATGAAAATGTTTGGTAGATTGTAGATTATGGATAATAAAAGAATAGCCAAAATATTATTTAGTTGGGTTATGAGTAAAGGGCAGGCAACAAGATGGGTGAGAAAGGTAAGGTAAATACAGTATGCAAAAGATTTGGATAAAGAATTTATATCAGTATATTTGTACAAAAGATGGGATGATTGTGTTAGGAGGATTGTTGAGTGTTATAGTGGTAAGAAATGGGATAAAAGAATAGATTTATTAATAAAGAATAGGGAATTAGAGAGATGGAGAACTAGTATGGAGAGTAAAAAGAGTTTAAATATATATAGAAATAAACAGAATATTAGGTGTGAGTTAATATATGATAATAGTAAGGAAAGTAGTTTATTGTTTAAGGCTCAAACAGGATCTTTAGCAACAAGAGAATATACATGTAAATGGAAAAATATGGGTGATTTAGTCTGTAAATTATATAAGAAAGGAATAGAAAATATTAGGCATCTGTTAATTGAATGTAAATGCTTGAAAACAGAAAGAGCACATATAATGAAGTTATGGAAAAATAAATTTGAAAAAAGTGATTATACAGAAAGTGGATTATTGGTTTTTATGCTGGGTTTGGAAAAAGATAAGAGGGATTTAGATATAAAGGCTATAGAGTTGACAAAGATTATGTTGTGGAAATGGGATGGAGCAGAATATAGGAAAACTTAGACTGGGGAATGTAAAATTAAGTTACTAACAGGTTTCTCTTGGTATAATTGCTGAGAGATTCTTGACTTCATTTAAGAAGAAGCTACAGTACATCACATCACATAAATATAAAGTTACCTGGCCAGCCTTTCTTTATTGTTCGATTTATGGCATTACAAAAAAAAAAAGCATTAATTATTGTCACATTTCTTTATTGTCTGATGTCTGATATTATATTTATATATAAAAAAAATAAGTCTACATTAATTTATCTACTTGTTTTTTATTGGAAACGAACAAGTCCTTTTTTATTTTTGCTTTTAAAAATACACTTTTATTTTAATAACATTACTATGACAGACTTTTTTGTCTTTATTGTCCGATTTCAGGTATTATTTAGAGATTAATTTAAAAAAATACATGTATAAATTAATTGCTGTACTTCTTTTGGATTGAAAACAAAGTGTAAATTAATTTATCTACTTATTTTTTATTAGAAATGAGCAAGTTCTTTTTTGTTTTTGCTTTTAAAAACATGCTATTATTTTAACAACCTTGCTGTGCCAGACTTTTTTTTTATTGTGTCATTTCAGGGTCAGGAAGGGGAATATGTCAGCACATAGTGATGAAATGTGAAAAGGGGGAACCGATGTTTTTGACAATGGAAGATGTAGTAGCAATGCAATCTCAGTCATTTGATTTGTTTCATAATTGTTCTCACGCAAGGCTGAGTTTTCGTGTGAGTCCTCTTCAATGGTGCTTGTCCCTACCCTGTTCCAATTGTTAAAAACCTTGAAAGTTGTGTATGGAAGTGCGGCACTGCATTTAAAATTATTACTATGTAATACTATATCAGCTAGGGTAGTAAGATCATTACTTAGAATGTACATTTTAAGAGTTATGGCCAGTTGATTTCTAGACACCCTCACATGATATGGTAGTGATCTGTGAAGTGTGCACATTTGCAGAGTTTTATGAAGCACATCAGTGGGCCATAAGATTAGTGTGCAGCAACATCTAGGCCTGCTAACAATTAATATGAACAGAACTGTTCTAGAGGCTGTACATTTGGCCATGTAAACGGCATTTTTATGAGTTTTGGCACATAAAAAGTGCCTCAGGTGAATAGTATAGTCTAAAAAATAAATACCTAAATAAGTTATAATGATGTGCAGGATTTTCATAATTGGATCCACTTTTTTTTTCATAGAGTAGTCTTAATTATGCTATTGTAACTTATCTGTACGTCCTTAAATTTTATTGCATTCTGTTGAGTTGCTTTTAAATTTTAGATTTTTCTTATTGAATATAACTTTCTCTTCTCTATATAGTTTGACTCAAGATAAAATATTTTAAAATGGTGCATTTTCTTCTAGATCCAGTTCTTCATTGGATTGTGTAGAACAGCATTTATTTCAAAGAAAGAATTTTATTTTTTTAATAGATTCTTTTTAAGGTAGGTTTTACACATACATCCTAGATGGTTTAGACAGTAAACTTTACATTTTCAGGAAATATTGGGTTACAGCTAGCACTTAAAAAGGGTCTAGTCCTTTATCATTAAACTTACCATACCAAAGTGAATATTTTCCAACTTTTTTATAACAAGATATAACCACTTATTCATTGGAATTATTAATACACTTCCACTGTCAATAAATCCTCCACCCACAGTTTAAAGTTAACTTGCTAGTAATATGCTTTTAACAAAGACCTGACATAAAGTTTGTTCAGCAACCAACTTGTAGTTTTCATCACTGATTTGACCAATAGTCAAAAAAAAGAAGAGAAAAATGAAGCAATGAAGCTTTTTACATCTAGCTAAACCATGCTTAAACAGAATCAAACAGGTAATAACAATACATTAGATTTTTCCCTTCATTTTGTTTTTCTTCTATTTAATTAAAATTACTTTCTAATTACAATTCAAAAATTCATGTCTATAGATTCAAAGTATTTCATTAAATAAGCAAGATAATCCCAAGATAATTACATTTAATTATATCTAATTATTTATTCTTAAATTCACAGAATAGGACTTTAAAATAAAAACAAAAAATATTTTAATACCCACACAAATTTGTTTAAAAAGAAAAACATTTACTAAAGCAACCACACAGTATTTTCTATGGCTTTCAACTATGCAAATTTAACAAGTTTTACTAATATTTGATCAAGATATCCTTTTCTCTAGGAAAATATTTTTTTGGAGGAGGATGAATTATTGGATTTAAATCATTGTACACACACCACAATAATGTTGCTGATAATATATATATACACTTAGAGTAAAATCACATTTCTTTGTTATTTTTTAGCTTATATTTTCTATAAACTAATATTAAAAAATGTAACTCATACCATAATAATAATTTCAATATTATTTTATAATTAAAAGTAATTTTGCATGAAGATAATTGATTTTGTTATAAGTTTCAAAAAATCTGGTAAATACATTAAATATAATAATTGAGATTATACATATCTGAATCTATCAATTGATTTATGTTGAAAGTCTTCTACCTTAATGGACTTGTTTTTCAATATAGAAAATTAAAATAGAAATATGTTGTATAAAAATATTATTACAAATCAGATCACCATGGTTTTCTTTGTTAAAAACTATAAGAAATTATCTACAGGCTGATATAAAACTTGCATGTATAACATGTAATGTTATATAATGAGTTTTAATAGCTCTTAACAAGCTTCTCTGAATATCCCTATCTCCAGACTGGTTTTAAATATTTGGCTTTCTTCAGTGAAGCAGTAGGATATTCAGACATTAGATTTAAAAATACCAGTTCAAGTCCAGCATTTATCTAATCGTTAACTATTAAGTAAAAAATCTGAAATTTTTAGACATCTATATGTCTTCAAATACAGCTAAAGGAGTATGGAGAGATGTATGTTGGGAGTAACAAGAAGAGATTGAAAACGCAATGTATGGGTAAGACAACAAACAGGTGTTACTGACCTTATTGAAAAAATTAAAAGATTGAAATGGAGTTGGGCTGGACATATTGCTAGAAGAAATGATAATAGATGGACAATTGAAATTTTAAACTGGATTCCAAGAGATTGTAAAAGACCCAGAAAGAGACCACATGTGAGATGGATGGATGAAATAAGCAAATGTGCAGGGATGTTGTGGAAAAGAGAAGCTAAAGATCGGAGAAGATGGATTAAACTTGGAGAGAACTTCATCCTGCAGTGGATTGATAATGGTTGATGATGTTGATGATATGTTTGAACTAAGTTCAGATCCACCATATATTAACAGCTTTAGCAATATAACATTGCCAAAGCCTCAAGAACAAAACTATAATTGCAAAGAGATCAAGTCATACATCACATGACTTAATTTAATAAGCTTGTACTACAAATGTTATATGAGCTTTAATAGTTCTTAACAAGCTTTTCCAAAAGCTAGAAACTGGTCTGGGGATAGGGATGTTCAGAAAAGCTTATTAAGAGTTATTA
The DNA here is from genome assembly GCA_028023455.1 of Epiperipatus broadwayi. Lineage (NCBI taxonomy): Eukaryota > Metazoa > Onychophora > Udeonychophora > Euonychophora > Peripatidae > Epiperipatus > Epiperipatus broadwayi. The sequence continues at coordinate 25,861 of JAQFVV010007173.1, read as the reverse complement.
AAGTTCATTATATAACATTTGTCATACAAGCTTATTAAATTAAGTCATGTGTTGTATGACTTGATTTCTTAACAATTATAGTTTTGTTCTTGATGCTTTGGTGATGTTATATTGCTAAAGCTGTTAATATATGGTAGATCTAACTTAGTTAAATCCATATCACTATTTAAGTTAGATAGCTGGATTTGAAGACATATAGGTGGCTGAAATTTTCAGCTTTTTTACTTAATAGTTAACAATAGATAAATTCTGGACTTGAACAGGTATTTTTAGATTTAATGTCTGAATATTCTAGTGCTTCACTGAGGAAAGCCAAAAACTAGAAGCTAGTCTGGGGGATAGGGATATTCAGAAAAGCTTATTAAGAGCTATTAAAGCTCATTATATAACATTTATAGTACAAGCTTAGTAAATTAATTCACATGATGTATGACTGGATTTCTTTGCAGACATGTAATTAATTTATCTGTTTAGATTTCTGCAAAAATGACTAAGGAAAAAATTATTGACTCCATGCTGTAGAAATACTGCAAGGAAAAAAGAAGAATGGAAGCCCATTATAACATGTTTTTTGTGTATAAAATCAATAGCCCTTTGTTATTTAAAATACTTATTGATTATATTGAGAATATTAAATCACTAAACATCATATGATCACCATTCTTTATGTTTATACAAACTGTTTACACAGAGATAAAACTGTCTGTACAATAGCACCACTCAGTGCAAGCCAAAGAAATCAATGGACACAGAAAACTAATCTGGGGTTATTGGATGAGTAGGCACTAGATAGGGATTTTATGCATAAACCTTCCTGTATCCATTGATTCCTCTGGCTTGCACTGGGTGGTGCTACTGTATGAAGAATTTTGCCTCCATGTATGTTGAGAATAATGGAACATTTTTTATTTACTGGAAGGGGGAAAAAAGTAACAGTCTAGAAAACAATTTCATTTAGTATCACAATCAATCGTAACAGTCAGTAATACAAGAACTGGTCAGTGAAATAATATTTTTATCAAAATTCGATTTTAGCATGTCTTGCTAAGAAAAACCAAATTGAGTTTAGTATAAACTATATTCTTTAAAAAACAATCTTTTTGACTTTATGATATCAGTATCTATAAAATCTAATTTATGCAAAATATTTAATTGTCAGTGAAATTTATTTTAATTGGAAAAAAAGATAAAAGATTTCTATCTTTAAATCTAAATTTTAAGATATCTATCTCAATAAAGATATAAAACTATTTTTCTTAAAAAAAAAAAAAGTATTATTACCCTAGGTTCATTTTTGTTCTGCATCTATTGGAAAAAAAACAACAAAAAACCATTTAAAATCATTAGATAAAATCAAATATACTTTAATTAATTTAAGCAAGTTATCTATAATTTTATTTATTGTTTGTTAAATGTACATCAAATCTATATGTCAGAGATATTTAATATTAGTATAAAAATACATTTGCAATTATTCTTATAGATTATAGGGGTGTTAAATCAAGCTATCTTTTGCTTAGATGAGAACATAAAAAAAAAGCTAATTGTTTTCTGGTTATTCTATAGCCTCAAGTATATTCGTAATTACGATGGTACAATTATTTATTTCAAATTATTTTATTTAAAGGCATCTTTATAAATATCAAATATTTCTTGTCATTCTTTTCTTAGCTAAATTAATATTTGAAATATATTAACTAAAAGTACTGTATTATTGAATCATTTTATTATCTTACATTAAATTTTAAAATATGTTTTTGATACTTCTTATTACATATTTAAATGTAATGATGCTTATAAGAGCTTATGCATAACGTAATTTTATTTCCTGAGAAATATCATATGTAAAGGTATTCTTGATCATCACTTGATCCTAGCTCAGTATAAATGACCGCTGTGATACTCTTAAAGAAACAAAGCCAGTAATTTAAAAAAAAAGAGAGAGATACATTAATTAGTATCTCAAGTTTTAAATATAATTTCATAAATCATCTTATGTCCTATTGTGGCCTTTTAATATTCTGAATGACCAATATGTCAATAAGTATAAGCATAAGGTTATTTTTACAATATATATAGAAATTAATAATGTCTTATTCATTTTAGTTTTAGAAATGGGGTCTTCTATATAGTTGAGAAATGGTGGTTACTGGGGAGGGGTCCCAATAAATATAGCATTTAAAAGTTTTAAAAAAGTATATAATGCACTAGTAATAGATAATGTAATGTTCAAATGTATAAATTATTACTTGTCATATTTTAAAAATGTTATAGATTTGTAAAACAATATTTAAATTTAAATGAAACCAGTAAAATATATTAAAACTCTCTTATCAAAATATATATTACAAAACAATTCTACTAAAAAAAACAAAAAAACAATTTAATTAAAAAAGATTAAGCCAGTTTTGATAAGAAATCCAAAAACAATTAAAAAAATAAGGAAACTTAATAATCAAGTGTTTTTCAGGTTCATTTAATTAAACAATGAAAGTGCTTTTCAAACTCTTCCAATTAAAATAATATCTGGTCATAAAGATGTCAAAAAGAAATTATTAAAGGTGTGAAAAGCAAGGTTAATGAGGCCCATAAAAAGCTAGATCAGGCATTCAAAAACTAAAAATAAAACTTATACAGTCAATTTTTTTTAAATTAAGTCATTCTGGATTCTCACTTTATTCAAACAACATTGAACCTTTATTACGCTGATTGAGTAGAAGAGGAACTACTGACAACTGCTAATCTACCATCAACATCTGAATTTGATATGCTACTTTCAAATAAATCTCTAGTTAAAATGAATAATGCTTATTTCAAAAATGGAAATTGTTAAAGGATATTATGGCATGTGTAAATTGATTAATACTTGTTGTCATGAAAAAAACAAGCCATGGTTATACAACTTGCTTGGTATGTTTACAAAAGAAAACTATTTAGACTTTATCTTAACCATTTTAAGTATTATTTCAGTTTATATTTAATAATAACAAGCTATATTTTATGGGTTGTTTAAAATTGAAAGTGAAAGGTTAAAAAAAAATTAGTTAGATTTATAAATGATTAAAAACGAAATTCATTCAGTACTATATATATAAAATTTGTTAACATGTTGAAAAAAAAAACCTTTTCTTTAATGTACATGTTAACCAAATGTTTTCTTTTGTAAAAAATGAAAAAGTTTTTATTATATACAAATTGTCAGAAAATAATCAAAGATAGAATATTCATTTTAAATGTAAAATATCCATGTTTGTAAAAAAAACTAATGTAAAATAAAGTGTCCAAGTATTAAACAATGCGGGTAATAATTATAAGTAATTTTAACTTAATGATTATCTAAATCACATGCTAGGTGCAATGCTCTCAGATCCAAGGCTCCTCACTGATGATGGCCACAAGCCAGAAACTAGTCTGGGGATATTGGATGAGTAGGCACTAGATAGGGATTTTATGCACAAGCTTTCTGGCATCCATTGATTACTCTGGTTGGCACAGGGTGGCACTACTGTATATAAAATTTTGCTTTTGTTTACATTTGAATTTATTTATATGTAATTTAGTGCTTCTTTTATTGCTGCGAATTAGATTTTGTGTAGGTGAGCTTGTAAAATATATGCAGTTGTTTGTTCACTGTCAAATTGTTAAAATATTTCTATATCTATATGGGAGAATTCATTCAGATTTTGTTCTATTAAATAAGGATCAGACTCAAAAGAGCCAACTCTCCTAATAAACATATAGTTTTATTAAATCAGGATTTGGACCTGAAGTGGTCATTCCCTAGAGTTACTGTTGTAGAAAAAGATAGCAGTTATATTTATCACATATTACATATATGCATGGGTCTATGCTAGGAAACTTATTAGTTAAATAGATATCTTATTTTTATAAGTTTGTTCATACCTAGAGTTATAATTTTTAAGTATATTAGAGACAAGGAGTTTGTTAAATGGAAATGTACTTGATCATAAACTGTATTATAAAGTAATTAAAGATTAAAATTTAAATAAATCAAAAAAGCATTGGACACTTTATAAATAATTATTGTTTTCCCACATACATGTGAACTAAATATATAAGAGATTGGAGATATAGTTTTGTTTAAAAAAGTTATATGTTGATGGACAATTATATTTTGTAATAAACTGCAGTTTTGTTATTGATTTCAATAGTGTGTTAACATTTTTATTTGTAATATTGTCTCATGTGTGTATTTATTTATTTTTTCCCCCAGTGATGAAAGCTTTTATTCATTAAATAGACAAAATACACAACAGTTAAAAAAAGTTTAAAAATAGATGATTACATGGCAAAATGAAGTTCAAGTACAATATGGTGAATGGAAGGGAATACATATGAAATAGGAAGGGGATATGGAAAAGGTATGTAGTACAGGCAAAGAAGAGTCTTTGGTAAGGGGCAATGTTGACAGGGTTGTTTGCCCTGGTGGATTGATAGAAGGATCCGTATGTGACATTAACTTTGGAGAAATTGCTAATTTTAGTTTTTCCCATTGTACTTGGAATTATGATTAATTATGTTGTTCTTTTTGGCTTGCTTTTTACTTTTGATAGAGCAAACCACAGCCTGAAGGGAGGAAAATCTAGAGGGCAAGGAGATGGAGTCTTTGAAATAAGTTCTTTGGTAATGATGCTTTTAGTTAGGTTTTGTTTGAGATTCGATTTAGGTAAAATTTGAATAATTTTGAAGGATTTAGTTCATGTAGTTTAGGTCTCTGCACATTTTTTCCGCTAGGGGCAGTGGCCATTTTTAAACCATTTGAAAGAATGGAAAGTAATATGAAGAAAACAATTTTGAAATAAAAAAAATTAAATATATTGATGTAAAAGCAAAAAAAAAAGCACTGAAAAACTTGTTATTAATAATTTTAGTTGAGTAATGAGAAAATCGAGTGGAATTTTAGGCAGTTAGTTACCCCAGACGAGGGGGTGTCTGAAAAAGAAAGATAATTAAAAATGGCCTCAATAACTGGAACAACACACAAAAAACTTTATAAACAAGTTCTGAGTGACAGGGAAATTGGAGTAGGAAAAATATTTAGGAGTTTAAGAGGGAATAAAACCCTTTATGATCCATGAAACAGTTGAACCACCCACCAAGTGGGGGCAAAATGAGGTAGTTAAATGCTGATAAGCACAAGGTAGACATAGGAAAATTATGTTAAAAATGCACTAAAACTGAGATTTAGTGAATGAAATGATACATTAGTAGCAAAATAAGGCATTTAAAGGGCCAAATAAATATAAAAGGTGTCTTTCACTCCTGCAAAACCAACTTTTCAGAACCATTCTATGAGAGCTGTGAGGAGGATGACTTTCCAGTAAAAGCTCCACCTATGGGCTCCAGTCTGTGTATTTATTCTATGTCCATTCATTGGAGTAAATTATGTTCTTCATGATTTAGTCAGGTATTGCAAATAGGGGCTATGTAGTGATCAGCATTATCATTTTTTAAAAAAAATTCTCACACCTTATGTAATATGTGCCAATATATTTTCTGATGCTTTATTCCAGATGGCACTTTAATTAATTAATATAATTTTAATCATTTGCAAAATGATAATGATTGAGATTTGCTATATAAAGGAAGATGGATGTATTTATAAAATAAAACATTGTCTTAAGAATATTTTTAAGCAAAAATAAGATCGTAGAACTAAAACTATGGATGGATGAAATAAGAAAATGTGCAGGGGTGTTGTGAAGAAGAGAAGTTAAAAATTGGAGAAGATGGATTAAACTTGGAGAGACCTTCATCCTGCAGTGGATTGATAATGGTTGATGATGATGATGAAGTGATTTGTGTTAAAGTTATGAGGGCTACATATTTGGCACTTATTAATTAAACTATAGTGATTTGATATCTATATATACTGAACAATGATAAAGATATGTATAAGAGATTAGGGTCTTGCCAACTGATGAGTGCTGTTTCAGCATAAAATGTATATCTTGGGAATCAAATCTTTTTCACATGTCTTTTATGATTACATCCATCCACAAGCTGTTAAAACATTAAATGTGAACATTCCCTACCTTGCATGAGAGTGATCTAATGAAAATTATACTATAGAAATATTATTCATTATTGGATAATCTCTTGTCTAATGAATGACTAATAAAAGCTATTAATATCTTGATCACATGTCTGACAATTTAAGACCAGTTATTTAATATATTTTAATGATTAAAATAAATATCCTTCTGATTTTTAGAGATTTTTGCAACATCTTCCAATGATGTTTATTTCCCAACAATAGCTGCTAAGATCCAGCCCAAACATTGGTATAATGTTAATATTAACAATACGGTCAATTCAAATATATAAGTTTATATACAGTTAGAATTTAAAAAGATGCCTGCCATGACTGAAATCTGGACTTCACCATGATGAAACTGAAAATTTTTTTTAGTAGTTGATGATTTTTTAGCAAGCTTAATTTTTTTTTTTCACTTAGATGGCATTTAGCAACTTAGCTAGCCTTTCAATTAAAAAAATATATTACTTTCGTTTGAGAAGTAATATGGCAGTCAAGCTAGTACCTTGCTCAACTTTCATCCAATTATTGATCAGTAAATGGGTCTTACAAGTAAGGAAAACATAGAAACCATCACCAATCCAAAATTGAGAACTTTGATGAATGACGTCTACTTATTTGCTGTTTCTCTACAGAAGGTACTGGGAAAGCATTAGGTCTGCACTGACTATTTAAGGCTGTTTTATATTTTACTTGTCAAGTTTAAATAGTTCTGTATATTTTAGATTTAAAATAAAAAACGAAGTCAAAGTTAAGTTCATATTGTTTGCAAGAATGTCATGTTTTATAAAATGTAATACTTATGTTTTGTGAGGCAAACAAGCTTTATAAATTCATTTCATGACAGTGAATCTAATAAATGATTACTATTACTTCCATTAATTCACAGTTAACTGTATGTATTATAGCTTAATGACCTTGATAAAAATCAATAATGTGATAGCTTTCATTTTATCTTTATTAATCTAGTTTGCTAATACACTAAAATACATTTATAAAATATGTAGAATAATTATTATAATCTTTTAAACATATTTTAATAAAAATATCATTCATCTGATAATAATTTGCAATTATAATAATGATTCAGTTTAATTCTAAATTTGTATTTCTTTTCAAAATTGACATTAAATGAAATGTAAAATTATTTACATATATACGATTTCTTATTTATTTGTTCGTATTAATATTTTTGTATTAAAATTTTGTTTGTAATGTTTTTTTTACTAATGCATATATTAATTATTTAATCCATAAATAAATAAAAAGGATATAGTTAATAGTAATAAAATATTTTACTTTAGAAATGAAAGATATTTGGAAATGATTTAAAATATTTTTTTTTAAAAGTTGTTTTATTATTAATTACTACTTTGCTTGTAGGTTGTATGGAGCCCTTATTAAAAAAAATTGTTTATACTTTCATCGAAAATGTTGACAAATAAAATTATTTTTTTGCTTTTAAAAAAAGTCCGTTATTTTTTATACTGCCAAAAAGAAAAGAAAAAAAAGTAATCTTAAAACTTTTGACCTTCCAAACAAGTTATTTTTGTTTAAAAATATTATTACTAAGTAATTATTTATATGCATGAGATTTAGAAATAATTATAAAATGTTTGATATGCTTTCTGATATATTAGTTATAGCATATAATTATGACCATAACTTGGAATTCAAATCCAGAAAGTTTAAATATTAGACTTTTTTCTGATTTTAAAAAGACTTAGATTTTTTTTATAATTAGTTCAACCTACAGTTAAGCCAGAAAGCTATTTAACAATTGACTACAAAATGGATGTCTAGCCATTTTAAGCTAAAAGCTAAAACAAAGCTTAAAAATACCTAAAATCTGCACTATTCAATAATTGATTAACCTGCCAGATAGTCTTCTTCATTGTTTATATCTGAATAATTGTTAAAGAAGAGACTTTTATTCTACATTGAGCTATTTAAAAGCTATTTATATTAAAAATGAACAACTTTGCATGTCACTATAACAGATCAGGGTACTTTATTATGTATACATGTAGTAAACTTGTATTTTGAACTTAACTAGTTTTACTTCTATAATATCTGTCTTCGGATATCAATAAATAATTACATTATTTCTCATATTTTGTCTGGCTCTGATATTGTTAGTTTATGAATATAGTTTCCAAAATTTATGCATATATTTGATGTATGTGCTATTATTGGAGTTTAATCATTTTAATATTTAGTGAGATTAAATTATCTTTTAGACATATAAATAATGACAAGACCATGATTTTATTTATTGTCTATGAAAGATTTGTTAAATTTTATTGACAGTCAGATTCTAAAGATATTTTATACTTTTTATATAAAGATTTTTGAATTATTATTTGTCAGTCAAATGTTTTCATGAATTAACTATGATGTAAATAATGGTAATTAAAAGATTATATTTATTTAAACAATCAGATATAACTTTATCATTAATGTTATTAGGAAACTAACAATCAACAATTGATAATTTTAAAATTAAACAAGTTTTCTAACAACCTATAATGTTCTTCTTGCCATGAGTTTATTTAGAAGTAAACAATCATCTTTAATTTCTTATCTGAGTTGTTATAAAAATTTTAATATTTCTTACAGACATAAGAATTAAAAAAAACTCATATTTTCCCTTGACATCCTATAAATAATAATTTATCTTCTGGGTTTAAATACTTATAACAGCTTAGATTAAAAGTGAAAGATGTTTTATTAAAATTAAATTTACAATAAAAGAGTTATTGTAGAATACTAATTATAAATTTATTTAAACGCACAATAATTATGTAAGTAATATTTACTAAGGCTGTAAACCTCAAGAATATGCACGTAAAAATGTGAAGGTAGGAACCTCTACAGGTCTTAACCACAAGCTTATGCATATTCTTGAGGTTTACAGCCTTAGTAAATATTACTTACATAATTAATGTGCATTTAAATAAATTTATAATTACAACTTTAAATTATCGTAATAGATTTCTAACTATAAGATTACTCCATTGACTCATTGTAAATCGAAAGATTTTGTGAGTACTAATGTGTAATAGGAATTGTGGACATAATCGGTGAAGTATTAAATAGCTTCACACTCTCAGATCTAACCGTTTCAGCTTCACCTAGTTATATAGAAAGTAGGTTCAAGTAAAAAAGGGTTCCCCTCTTTTCTTCCAAAGTGTAAGCTTGTGGCTAAGATCTGTAGAGGTCCCTACCTTTACATTTTCATGCGCATATTCTTGAGATTTAGATTACTAAAAAACTTTTTTAGCCTCTGGATAGTTAATTGATGATTGATAGCTTCTAAAAACATGTGTCTTTGGATATTTGCTTAGGAATAATACCTTAACTTTTATTGTCTACATCATAATAAATCCATAAAAATAATTAATGTGCACCTCTCTGGGAATAAATATTATCTACAGGCTAATAAGTGGGTTTTTTAAACACATGCCTATACAATTAGATGTCTGGGTTTAAATTCTTATAACAACTCAGATTAGAAGTAAGATCTTTTTTTCCTAATTAAACTCAGGACAAAAGAGCTGTCATAGGTTACTAGAATAACTGGTTTAGCCTTAGGGATGTCTATTGATGACTTATGATTCTTAACTACTCAATGGTAAAGTTATCTCTGGATGTTTACATGGATAAAATCTCTTCAATTTTCAATGTTTATATCATAATAAATTCATAAAAATATTTAACACACAACTCTTTGGGAAAGATAAATTATTATCTACAGGTTATCAAGAAAATATGCATGTATTTTAAAACATCATGCCTATAAAATAGTTGTCTGGGTTTAAATCTTTAAAAAAACTTGGATTAGAAGTGAAAGAGGTTTTCCTTTTTCTTCTAATAAACCCAGGACAAAGGAGTTATCAGAGATTGCTAGAATACTTTATTTAACCTCAGATCTATCTATTGGTGATTGATGGTTTATTAACTACTCAATGCTAAAGTTATTCCTGGATGTTTACATTGATATAATATCTTACTTTTTATTATTTATATTATAATAAATCTATGAAAATATTTAACATACAACCCTCTGGGGAAGATAAATTATTTATTATTTATCAAGGAAAGATGTGAGCCTTCTGAATTTACATATCTATAAAAATAGCAGTCTGTGTTTAAATCTTAATAACAACTTGGATTAGAACTGAAAGAGGATCCCCTTTTTCTTCTAATTAAACTCAGACCAAAAGAGTTATTACAGTTTAATAGAGACACTTGTTTTACCTTAGGGCTGTCAATTAATAATTGGTGTTTTTTTAGCAACATCAAAAGTAAAGTCATGTTTGGTTAACATGGATATAATCCCTTATTTAAATTTAACACATACAAGTTTCCGGAAAAAATAAATTATTATTTAAAGGATGTCAAAGAAAATGTGAATCTTCAAAATCTTCATGCCTATAAAAAGTAGCTGTTTGTTTTTGAGATTTTTTTATAATTAATAGTTACTAGAGAACTTGAATAGACTCAGGACTGTCAACTGAAGAATGATAGTTTCCTAGCAAATCAAAGGTAAAGTTATTCTTGGGTGATTACATGGATATAATTCCTTAATTTCCATTGTTTACACACACATATATATATATAATACAGATTTTGAAGGTTATATAATGAAAATAAAATCTTTTTGGGGGTGCACCAAGTATTATTTAATATATGTATATAATTACATATGTATAAGTAAATAATTTTTCTGTTTAAAATTAACATTTTTTCTTTTTATGTGAAGAAATATTTTTTAAAAAAAAGTTAAACAAAATCATATTATAAACAATTTTTTTTATTACTTAAATGAAACCTACAATTTCAGCCAAGAAAATCATGAGCATTACTTAAAATATTGAAGCTTCCCTCACTCTTTCATATCTAAGAAACTAAGTCATCTATTTAAAATATTAATGTGTCCTATCATTTTCATAGAGATTTAAATGAATGTACAAAATTTCAACAAATTATATTGAATTTATTTCTATTAAACCTTAATGCTAAAAGTTATTAAATTTAAAAAAAATGTTTATTTCACCCTCTCATAAGGCTTACATAAAAACAAATGAAAGTTCTAAGAAGAATTTTTAAATTTGAAATATCAAAATATTCAATATTTTCCACCCTTTGAAGACACTAGGTAACCTATTAAAAAGATTAGTATCCCATATGGATTAGTTTGGTATTTAGTTGTATTTCAAATTTCAAGCAATTCTATTGGATTTTAATCCCTTAAACCTCAATTTCAAAATTTTATTCTAATTAAAAAAAATCAAAAGTTTATAAATAAACATACCAATAAATAAAAACAATTTCCCAACTTCAATAAAAACATTTAAAAAACTGTGTTACATTCAAATTATTGTAAAGACATTAAAAAACTATTTTTAAGAACACTATCATAGTCTAAAAATATGTCAAAATTATAAGATTAATCAGTATAAAATCATATCTTTGTTGGATTGGGTATATAAAGATTTTCCACAAGAAATACTTTTTAAAAATCATGATCAATATCATCCATTTACATTATAAAAATTATATCAAAATCACTCTAATGAAGTTTTATATATGTTTTATAGATGAGGATACTATAAAGCTACAATTGAGCACTATGGTTACACAAGTGTTGAAGTCTTTAAAAAATTAAAGTTCCCTGCATATTAGTTTGTTTAAGTAAATGACTAGCATGTGATATATATAAAAACATATTTGTCTTTTATAGATGGGTTTATTTTGTCTCTAAATCCTTGATATTTTTTCCTGGAATTGTAATGGCCACATTCATTTATAAATAGTTTCTGCTGCTGACAACTGATAATAGAAAACTATATTATAATTTAAATTTTGTTTCAATAAAAATTAAAATTAAATTTTATTTAAAAATGCTAATATAAATATATATTTTTAAGTTCTGCAGATTATGTTGTTATTTAATATCAATGCCATAAGATGGTACTATGATAGCAGAATTAAAAATTGTTGATTGTGGGACAAAATAAGTTAATAGTCTTTATATTGATTATTGGATTATTAATTATAATGTTACTTATTGAATATGATTCTATTGTTATTAGAATTATCACTAATTTATGAATAATTGTTGCAAAGAAAGAGGAAATTGGAGACACTAATGTTCGAACTCAACGAACTTTCATTGCCATGTGTAAAATTCAAGATTAATATATATAATAAAAAAATTTAAGAAGTATGAAATGGGATTCAATTATAAATCTTCAAAAGAAAAAGAAATATAGAAATAAAACAGAAAAAATGTAGACTGGATATATACTAGAGATAGAGAAATTATAAAATATGTATTGAAAAGAACAAAGAAGATTATAAATTGAGAAAGTAAAATAAAATTTTAAAAAATATTTAATTGTATTTCAAAGACAAAAGAAACTATGGAAAAATAATTTGGAATAATGATCTGATGCTTCATAATTTTACAAAAGCACAAACCAAAATGTCACCCAAATTTATTACTATAGATAACAATTTGTTACTGGGGAAAAAACGTCAGCTTTAAAAAATAAAGTCAAATGAAGAACGAAAAAACTCCTTATCTTCATACTTTATAAAAAAAAATAAAATATTATTCCTTAATTCTCCTCCCCCCCCCCCACCAAAAGAATTTAGTATAAATAAAAATTATTCTAAAGAACACCTGCAATAATTTGCAGAAGGAAAATTATTTTACTAAACTGTATTATTGATTTCAATTTTTTTCTTACATATGTTTAAGCACACTCATACACAAAACTATAATTATTTTTTTTAGAAAGTAGATTTGTTAAATTATTATGTCATAATTAGATACAACTAATAATAGTTTTATTAAGTTTTACTTTTTGTTTTATACTTTTAATCACGATTATTTGGTTGTTAATTAATCATATTTCTTTTCTTTTTTTCATTTGTTTGTATCATTTCATTTTTATAATTAATACATAATAAAATTATTATTATAGCGCAATCTATTGATAAATTTGTCCGAGTAAATCTATATATAATTAATGCTATTATAATATTTTAGAGTGGCTTCGCTGTTGAGGTTGTTTTTAATATGAGTAATTTCTTTGAACTTCTATTTTTAATTAAAGATCCAAAAGTAGTAAAAAAAATAGGGTAATAGTTTAGTACACATTTCAAATTACAGATGTATTATTTTTATTAAAATATTATTTGAACAAATGTTTTACAATTAAATATCTTACGAAAACTCCATGTACAGACACGCACAAATGTATATATTATTTTTAACCCCAGAAGAGACCAATGTTTAACTGTATCATGTTCAGAAATACTGGTCAGGAAGTTTTTTTAGATGCAGTGATTTACGCGATATAAATGAAAGGTTAACTTTTATTTTAAGCACATTAAATAAGTATATATGGCTAGAATTGGAATGCTGGAATAAATAGTATTAAGATTATAGCAAGTATTAAAAAAAACGATCATTCTTAATAAGCAAATGTTATTGCTTGGTCACAGTATTCTGTTGCTTAGCAGTCTCAATTTGTCTTTAGAGAGAGAATTTAAGTTACCTTTATATACTGAAAATACACCTTACTAATTAGTTATATATCTATTAAGAAACTAAAATTTAAATTACTTTTAATTATTTATTATTTACCCAAACGCAACTATCACTTTTCTGCCATGAAAAATGCAGTTTTATTCTTATAACTGAATTACAAATATCATTTTTATTTTTGTAAATATAATCTTTATTTTTTAAATATATACATAGGCATATATTTATAGTTATTTACAAAGATTTTATATTTATCCCATACTTTGTTGTTTAGCATCTAATATTTAAATACAATTATATTGTCTATACTGAATTTAATGTAATTAGAAGGAATTTGAATCTTATAAGACGTTCAAGCTCCCTACAGCTTTCCACTCTCATATAACTTAAAATCAACATGGGGTATGATACCAAGATTGGCACCAGATTTTCAGTGATATGAATGGCTGAAGAATTGGAGGGTAAAAAGATTGAATTAAAGTTTGAAGATTTGCTATCTTAATATAAACTGAGCAATGATTATATGTGTGTGGGAAATGATTAGTATAAAATATGTATATTGGAGATCATTTATCTTTTTCATAAGTCTGCTGTCATGTATATCGATTGTATGAGATGAAGTAGATAGCTGCAGAGAGCTTGAAGGCTGAGTTCAAATTCCTTCTAATTATTTAGTATCGACATAATTCACAGATTGACAGAAAATATGCCTTCCAAAAAAATAAAAATATGTCTCTGGTAGATAGTTTCAGTTGTTATTAAATATCTTGTTCCAACTGTCATTTTTCTTATTCAATTGTATTTCTTATTGACAAACATTAAATCACATCAATCACATCTTATTCTTATGGCCATCAGCATGTATATTAAAATCAAACTGGTAATGGGATTAAATCTTTTGTATTTCTAGATATTTGGTCCCTTAGTTTTGGGATAGATTTTCTGAACGTTTAGTTTTTTAATTTTGTAAAATGCTTTGCACTCTTTTAAATAAGTGTTAGAATGTTTCATCTTTCATACTGCACACTGAATATTTTATATTCAAAATCATCTATAATTTTCTGTTTAAATTATTGTTGTTGCAATTTGAAACATTTCATATAAATATACAAATTACCCTTGTATAGTATGTATATCTGCAAGGACATAAATCATCCTTACATAATAAGCCTATTTGCATATATCTCTAACTGGTTTATTTATATAATTTACTCTTCTTAAGTTTTTCAAAAAACATAAATACTGAATAAAAAATTACTTGGTAAGTAGTTGCAATAAATTTATGAGAATTGATTCTTTTTTATTAAAAATTTACATGTTTAATATCTTAATGAAAAAATAAAATTTATGTTGAAAAAATTATAAATTTATTTTTCTATTATCAAATAAAAGCTAGCATATTGAAATACTTTATTCAACTATAATTATCAATTTTCATTACTCAATGCGACTCTATTAATAATATCTCTAGCATTTTATGTTAATCCATCTATGGCTAAATTTTGAAAACACATTTTTGACAGTATTCAAAATAACTTTCTTACCATTTTTATATCAATAGTTTTAAAGTAATATTTATTAAGGCTATAACCTTAAGACTATGCACCTGAAAAAACAATAGTAGGGACCTCTGCAAATCTTTAACACAAGATTTATTTAAAAGATAAGAGCAGTCACTCTTATCTTAATCTACTTTCTAAATAAATAGGAGAATCTAAAGTCTTAAGATTATGGCCTTAATAAATATTACTTTAAGTAATGAGTATGCACTTTATAAATATAATTACCAATATTTTTACTAAATTTTGCTTTTTTTAAAGGTTTAATTTCTTCATTACATCATTTTTATATCAATATTATTTCCGAATTTCAGATTTTCTACAGCTTTTCCTTTGGATTATAGATATATTTTATCTTGTAGAGCAGACATCAGGCAACATTTTAAGACTCTATATGAATTACTCTGATACTGAACATATTTCCATGTAACAGAAGGTGATTTCAATTAACACATATCTTTTATGGATATATATACATGATGACTAACTTTGAAAAGTGATAATGATAACACAGTTTTTCAATACTAATCTTAACTTTGTTTCAATAATTAATTACTATTTTTTATAGTCATTTCTACTAGTTCTTTTGGGGAATTATATATTCTCTTTTTTAAGACCAGATTCATTCTGGCAATTAACTCTATTATCAACTAATGAATGAATTTTACTTTCAACTAACTCAATTGCAACTGTAATTAACTGATGCTGTTTTAAAATCTTTTTATATATCTATCATTTTCCTAAGTGACAATTTGTGTTTCCTAAACTTGAAAGCAATGCTAGATGTTTTTTTTTTCAAAAATATGTTTATTTGTTTATCAAATGAGGTAACTTGCTTTTTATCCAGTCTTTTATTAATGATTTATTTAATTTATAAATCAAGCACACAAAAATAATTAAATTGTAATTACACCTGGGTCTTGTTTTACGCGATAGATAGGTTCCTCAGAAAACTGTAACTCACCTTGAAAAGGGGGGGATACGGACTGTGATTTTTCAAAAATCACATAAAAGCAAAGCACCAACATAAAATTATTTTAAATGTGCGCAAAAAAAAAAATAAGGAAATAAAATATGACTAATAAAAAATTTCAAATTTAAAAAAAAATGATACAAGACAAACTTTTTTTAACTATAATATTTAATTTTATTCAAAAACAATATATCTTTATGCATAATTTACAGTACAGTAATTGACATTTTTTTATACATGTTTTAATTATTATTGCTACTTGCCAATAAACAGGTTCGTTTGCAAACTGGTAAAAAATCAGATTCTTCACAAGAGGAAATACAACTACTGCCAACTTCACTCTCATGTTGTGTTAATGGTTTTCTGGTGACAATGTAATTAGTAATTAATCTTTGAGATGATGATTTTATTAATTGTTTATGAAGCTCGCGATATCCAGACATACAACCATTTAGCTCTCGTTGGAATTTAAGAGCACGTTCGTGATTAGTGTCATTAATAATAACATAATTAAAAATAAACTTGCGGACACTAAATGATTAATAATTGATTATGTTCTTTTTTAAAAAGCAAAAACAGAATGTGATTTAAAATGCAAAATTAACACGCACGATGTTTGAACAAATTTACATTATAATCTTGTAAAAATTAATGTGGGTATACATAAAATGTGGAAATCATGATTTTAATTTTATTATTGCATAAAATCTGAAAATATTGAAATTACTAAGATGAAAGCCAAATTCCAATAATGTGCTATTACTTTCAATATGACGTAAGTGCACAAAATTTATTATTTAAAGTAATAGTGCATTATCGGAGCTCGACTTCCGAAGAAACATGAATCGCATAACTTCAAAATCGCATTAAATAAATCCACGTAAAATGAGACCCAGGTGTACATTTCATTTTTCTATCTTAAAATAATATTATTTTAAACAGCATTTCATTATATTCAAGTGAATTTTAAACAATTTCTGCTACCAGTCTTTACATGAATCAATTAATAAAAGAAAAAAAATTAAATTATTTCATGATATTTAATTTTTTTTATGTATACATACATTTTGTATAAATTTGTGTTAATGAAAATTACATAAACAATAAAGTCTATTATTCATAGAGCCTAGCTCTGTTTAAATTTTGCATTATGTCCTATACATGTGGTGTCAGATTGACTTTAGGTCAACTTGGGTGTGACAAGAATCTCAGCCTCAGGGTGGCCTCTGAGCATTCCATCATCAGATTTTCAATTGGATGGATGGTTGAAGAGTTGTAGTGTGGAGTAGATTGAAGCCTGTCCATTAAAGTATGAGGTTTGGCTATCTTAATATATATCTGAGCCCTTATAGCATATATGTGTAGAGATGGTAATCTGGACCAACTGATGATTGCTGGTTTAGCATGAAATACATATATTGGTGATTATTTATCTTTCCAACATATATGTGTTCAAGTGTATCAGTGTTATGAGATAGTGTGAAGAATGGTGGGTTGTGTGAAAGTCTGTGCTCATATACCCTATATATTACATATATAGACACAGGTATATAATAAGCCTGTGTGTTTCAGTCAATACATGTTATATAAAAATGGTTCTTTTTTTAATTTTTATTTTAGATTGTATATTTTCTCTATTAATTGCTAGTACAGTCATTTTCTTATCATATTGTTAATAGATTGAAAAGTCAAACGGCATTTGGAATTTAAAATAGCAATAAATAAAATAACAATAAATAAAATAACAATAGACATATTCACATTTTTTGTTTTCTCTTTCATTTTTCTTATAGTTGGGAATAAATCATGAAATCTTTACTTCTGAAACAAGACATGCTTATTACTAGATTAACTAATGGATTGGTTCAGTTATCAATAAATACTATTTTGGCCAAAATTGTTAAGAGTTTGCAGCTACTTCTGTTTCTTCTTTCACACAAATAATCTCATTGTGGTATATTAATAATTTTTATGTTATTCAATACACTAAGGATTATCCAATAATGCATAATATTTCTGTAATGTAATTTCACTATATCACTCTCATGCAAATTATGGATTGGTTTCTATCCACTTCTATCACCCTGTGGAGGGCTGTAATCATAATCATGTGCAAATGATTTATGATCTCCAAGAGGCGCAAATGATTTATGATCTCCAAGAGGCACATTTAATGCTGAACCAGAACTTTCCCACGCAAGGTAGGGACTTATTTCTATCCATATTTAACACCTTGTGGAGGTTTGTAAACATAAACATATGACCAAAGATATGGTCCCTAAGATTCACGTTTTTTATTGAGCTGGCCCAACTGATGAATGCTGATTCAGCATAAAATGAAAATATTGGGGATCACAGATCTTTTTCACATGTCTTTGGTCACATGTTTATGATTACATTCTTCCTCAAGGTCTTAAAAGTGGATAGAAATCAGTCCCTACCTTACGTGAGAGTGGTGTAAAGAAAATTACACTAAAAAAATCTCATTGTGGCTTTCATTTTTTATAAATTGAATAATAGTTTAGATATTTGAATGAGTTCATCTATTTTATAATTTTATTATAAATGGAAATTTCATTTTTAAAAAAATTTAAAAAAATATTTTTCTCCCATTAATATAAACAATTAAGTTTGGAATGTTTTTTTTACAATTACATAAAAGCATGATGTTCCTTTACCTATATGCAATTAGCTACAGCATTAAATAAATAAATGAAAATCATCTAATATATATTGTTAATATACTACAATAGTTTAATATTTTATAGTTTTTTTAATGTGAATTTTTTTAATAATAATAAATACAAATTTTAACCTTTTCTGCATTTATTGATTCATAGCTGGCAATAAATTTTGTAAAAATACACTTTAAAAGTGTTACTTTCAATTAAAATAAATTAAAATAAATGTTCAAAAATGACATTAATTTATTTGTTTATATATAAAAAATAATATTCAATTAAAAAAAACAACTTTTAATTTTAATTTGTTACTAATTAGCATTTTGATCATTGAAGGAAAAATAATTTTAGATGAAATAATTACCTCTTTTTTTTTTTATCAGTTAAAAGTGTTTATGGCTAAAGGTAAATTAAAAGCATTGATAATTACTTGTACTTTATTATTTATTGATAATGAACATTTGTCAATAAATGCATATATTATAAAACTTTTATTTATGATGATTTTAGCTTTTATAGGTATATAACTAAAATAGTCGCAAGGAGATTTGAATTGTAGATTCAAGTATATCAGCTTCTTTAGAATTCAAAAATAACAATCACTTTATCAGAAAAACATATATATATAACTGTCAAATACACACTCTAGTACATATAATATATATATGCACGCATATATATATATAACTAAACAGCCATCAACTTCAATTTTTACTTCATCATCACAATTTTTTTATTGTCTATTTTTGTTTAAAATCTTAAACACACTTCCGCTTTTGGCAGCCATCTTTGCAACTGGTCTTACAAAAAGCGTCCCTTAGCGATTCAATTTCAGGAAGATAGGGATGGTTGTCCCCTTACCTTTACGTTTCTTATTCAAGGTAAGTCGGGTTTAATCATTATATATTATGGAAAGTGATAATATAATCGATAACTCACAAATTAAGGTTAGCCCCGATCTCAGCATTCAATCTAGCAATGCAGTCATCGGTCGTAAATTTTATAGCCTTAGATCTAATCTAAATTCATCCAAAATAACTTCTACAACAAATAAAAACCCACAAACCAATATTTCAAAAGAAAACAGCATCACAAATATCAACAAAAGTTTAGAAAATATTCAATTTACCGTTAATATAAGTAATAGCATTAATATCTCATCAAGCAAAACTATTGAAATTCTTAAAAATTCAAGCAAAAACCAATCATCACCTCTCCGAAGACTTTACGCACCCTCAGAAGACTCTAATGAGCAATTTCCTTTGCCCAATAATACCCTGGAAACCATATCTGAAAATAATAGACAAAATTACTGACAAGATGATTTCGGTGAATTTTTTAAAGTAAAAACTTTTCCACCAGAGGTCGACAAAACCAGTGCTGTCACATTACAGTTTGTCAACAGTAAATTTAAAAATCAAAAAGAAGAAATAAATTTTAAAACCGATAAATCACATTCCAGAATAAACAAAGATTATAGCGCAGAACAATCCATTGCTACTTCAGCCAACTTACAATCTAATCCAATTTCTTCAATACCTATATTGAAAAATTCCTCTACGTATGCAAATATCGTAAGGTCTAAAAATTCTGAGAGCATCTTCGAAAATATTAAGGCCGATAATTTCAATGAACTATATTTGAATATCTCAGAGCTAGACATAGAACAAGAATCAAACACTTTGAAAAATGTCTCATTTAATATAAACGATCTTAATGACGACATGTTCCTAAAAATAAATAATGAGTTCAACAAAACGATTCCCAATAGCCTATATAAATTGTTTGCTAACTACTACAGCGATAAGTCGTTAATCTTAGCCATAACAAATCAACAATGTACTCTATATAAGTTCCCTCTAGAACAGCTATACAGTCTAATCAATCAAAAACAATTAGGCAGAGGCATTCATATGATTCTTAATCATCCCAATGACCGCTATGTTATCGTTGAGTTTAAAACGTGGGCGGACCGTATGAACTTTAAAAATAAATACAGATCTTTAGGAAATTTTATACTATGCTCCATAGATATGAACCGTCCTGTTACACTATCCGGCAGAATCCAAAACTGCCTTGCCCACTTGAAAGAACAAGAACTACAAGACATCCTTATTAATTATGGTTCAGTTAGCAAATTTAAACACCTATTAAACCCTCACTGCGAAAATCAAATCCTGTCCAATACAGTTATCTTCACACTTACATTGAAGAAAAACATTATACCCACTGACATACCCACTATTATTACTGCAAGAGGTTCTCCTATGGTTTTGATTTTCAGGGGAGTACATCCACAATGTTTCTTCTGCCTTCAAAGAACACACCTCATTAAAGATTGTGCAGCAAGAATATGTACACACTGTGGTATTAAAAAGAATAAAGTTCACAGATGTCCTGGTAGACCTACTAACACGGCTTTCACATCCTTAAATAGACAATCACCACATGGGCCTAATTCAATCAGCAACCTCACAGACCCAGGCAACCTGATTCAAATAAATCCTCCAACAAACCCTTTCACATCCAAACCTATCTTTCAAAATGAAAATATTCAAGAAAGAACAAACGACAACCTCTACACTAATAGTAGTGAATCAGAGATCCAAGCAATTACATATACTGCGCCTAAACCAACTCAAACCGATAAGACTAAAGATCTTACGTACGATACATATTATACTAATCCCCGAGAAACAATACTAGGCCAAACTCTTGATACAAAAGAAGGCAATATGACCAAACCACCTGATGAGAGCAAGGAAAATACAGGCGATGAAGACAATACACTCAAAAAATTTCAAAACAATCCATCCATAACAACTCCCACCCAGTCTAAAACCATTGATACATCTTCATGTGGGTCAGTTAAGTCCAGTAAACCTAAACAAAGTGATCCACAAACTGTCCTCAATTCTTCAATTCCTGCAATATTTAACCATCCAGATGAAAAGACTTGTCAAACACACAACCCGAAAGTCAGCATAGTTAATGTTTCCCAACAGTTACAGCAAACCAAAAATGACTCAGGTCTAAAATTTAAAACAAATTCCTATAACAATAAAAAAACACTTTTATCAAAAGAACAGGAAAATGAAAAAAACACTATTAAACTTCAAAACCCTCAAAAAACTGACACAACAAATACCCAAAATACAAATAAGAAAATTAAAAGAAAATCAATTCGTTCAGATAAATCAAGCTCTGATGATGATAGCGCCCATCTGATACATTACTCACCTCCACCCTCTAACAAACAAATTTCAGATATATCAAGCACAAAGCCTCACAAATCCATAGAAAAAAAGAGGAAAACCATGGATCCTACAACCATTGATACCATTGATCCTTCTGACGAATCTCAGACAGATTACACTACTTCATCAGACACCGAAGACTTCATGGATGCGTTTCCTCAACCAACAACTATATCACCAATCCATCCACAAATTCAATCACGACTCTGATTGCCAAACAACATCAGACCTGACTTGGTACACTTTGCTGAGGATGGTTTGGATTAATCTATCATGTTCTGCAAAATTGCTGGCATTAACATTCGCGGCATCAACTCAATTGATAGAGTTCTAGCTATTAAAAACTGGCTCTCGCTCTGCTCCCCTCATATACTTCTTATGGGTGAAACTAAATATCACCATAAGACCGATCATAAAATACTATCTCTTCTCTCAACTCTCGGATTTACTAGATTTTCCATAGGCCATTCTGCTTCAGGTGGAGTCGGTATTTTGCTCAGCAAGTCAACAACACCAAACACTTTTAGCGTTCTATTCCTAGATGCCAATATTATTATCATAGAAATAGACTATTGGGGTTATCCGATCATCATAGCTTATATATATACAGCCAAAGACACCTCTCAATATCTAAAAATAATCCACATCCTAAATGCCATCAACGCTAACAGAGCCTCCCCTACTATTCTTCTGGGAGACTTTAACACCACATACAATGACTTCAATATGAGATTTTTGCATCTAATAAATCGCAGATTAATGTGTGGAGAGGGCTTCTTCCCTCCCGAAGCCTACTCTTTCTATACTAAAACTAAAAAGTCCCTGATTGATTTGGTTTACTACACCCCAGACCTCCATTTCAACCTTGATGCAGCCTTGGCCCCTGTTGCTTTCTCTGATCATATGGCTCTAATCTTACAACTTACACCTATTTCAATCCCTGCACATATTGATGGACCTGGTAAAACCATGCACATGATCACCCAATCAAATATGACCAAAGCGATAGTATCTGAGGCATACATCCTTTTCCAGAAAATAAACATCCTTTCCCTTCCTGTTGAGGAGGGCTGGTTTTCCTTCATCGGAATACTACAATCCATATTAAATCACCATGCCAGGAAAATCAAAGGACCTAATGGCCTTCTAAATGATCTAACAGACATTAATATACAACTTCAAGCTTTACAGCAAAATTTCACAAATACAGAAAAAATCATCTTCCTTAAAAATCTCTACAAAATCAAGCAAAAGTCCCTTGCAGAATATATATCCATCAGAAGAGCCAAATGTTTCTTAGCACAACAACACTGCTGGATGAGAGACTACCTTAGATGGGCACTGGGGTACAATAGAAAACAAATCACTCCCTTATCCATTAATTCTAATGGAACCAATCTCGTTGGCTTTCCAATGATGCAGCACATCAGCAAACAATTCTGCCAATTAATGCAAAAAGATGGAGCTCCTCCTATAAACAGCTGGTTGGATGCTGGTGACCCCGGTGAACATGGCATCACAGAAATCCAAATCAAACAGAAGATAACATCTCTCCCTGACGGTGTTCATCCTGGCCTTCATGGCATCCCAAATTTCCTTATCAAACACCTCAGTCAATTCACTGTGACAATTATTAAAAAAATGATTGATCACCTAGCCTCCGGCAACAGAAACATAACAGATCTTTACCCAGTGGCACTCGTGACTTTTATTAAAAAAGCAAAACCACTAAATGACATTAACAATATCCAGCCAATTTCCATGACCCCATTGCTTATCAAGATAATTGAGTCAGTCATTAAAGATCAAATCCAAACTCAAATCCTTAGCCATATCTCGTCAAACCAATACGGAAAAAAGGGATCATCAACCTCACATGCTATTCCAATGTAACTGCACTATTCAATTACATCAGAGGACATCATAAATCAAAACCTATTGCTGTCCAGCTGGATGTTGCGGCAGCATTTGATTCAGTCCAGATAAATATCCTCCTGGATATTCTGTTGGAATGCGACATTCCAGCCGGGATTGTTCAGATGATCAGCAATCTGCTCAACAACAGAGAGATTTTTCTCTCTCTTGATGGCAAGATCACACCAGGCTTCAAGCCATACAAGTCGATCCCTCAAGGATCTCCACTCAGTGCCCTTTTCTTCACAGCATACATCAACCCTCTTCTGATGGATATAGAAAAAAACCTCCCTGGAATTTTCCTTCCCTCTCTCAATAAAAACTTCAATGTATTTGCATATATAGATGACATCATGGTTGTTCTTCCCACCATTAAATACCTTCCCCATCTTATGAACATCTTAAACAGAAATACAGCAAAACTTGGCCTACAAATAAACTTTAACAAATCTTCCATCTGGAAGATTATGTCTGGTAAACAAATTAACTCATCCCTTTTCTGCAAAACCCCAAAGATACCTAGGTTTCCCAATCTTCAAAACACCAACTGCAATGGCAAGAGAGATTCAAGATGCAATCCTCCATTCAACTGAAGCCATCACCACGTCACTCTCTAGAGTATACCTTTCTTTATATGGAAAGGTTGGCCTCCTCAACATGATCATAATGCCAAAAATCTCATATTACCTTCCATTCGTAAAAATGTCTAAACAGTTTCAAAATAAAATCAACCGATTATGTACCAAACTTCTTTGGAGAGGAAGGACAGTTGCTATTAGCTTGCAAGGCATCCAACGACCATGCAGGTTCAATGGACTGTCATTCCACTCAATACAAGCAATAATTTTACAGAAAACCCACAACACTCTACCTAATCTGATCCTCTCCTGTGGATACTCCAACATTATTAAAAAAATTACACTGACAGATCGTCCTCCACCCTCTGCCAGTTCATGGATAGCCTCCCTAATAGACCACCTACAACTTCATAACCCAATAATGCCTTTTAACCTTAACAAAAAAATCACCTTATGGGAAGCATACAATATAATCAACAACCCATAAAAACCAGCCTAAAAGTAACCAACCAAAGACTCATTTCACACTTTAAAAGATGGAGTCTGGAACCCAAATTCCTTGACTTCATCATTAAAATAAATATTAATGTGCTTCCCATGAAGTGGTTCCTTTATCACCGAAGAGGTTTTACCAGCATTGACCCTATATGTGCTCTGTGTGCTCGTGAAGATGAAACCATAGACCATATTATACACCGGTGCCCAAGACTTAAAACACTGAAAGATATAATTATAATCAATTCCAACATAAGACCTGATATGATTTTCTCACTTGAAAATGCCATTCATAATGGGTTTTTTTCAATAAGAAGGCTTTCTACCTTTGTCCTTTATTCCATATGGATAGTGAGATGCAAAACTCTCATGGAATTACCCCTGCCACAAATCATACCATTGTTTTATCAAACGCTCAAAAAAATCAAGAAACGTGACCAGTTCCTGGCCTCCAGTAAAGTCTTTGATGACACCTGGTCTTTAACTGCTCTTTCCTTTTCCTGATTATCAACTCCCACCTACCCAGCATTATAGAATAGGAAATTCTAAAAGAAAATATTCATGTTTATATAAAAAATGCTTATTCCATCAATCAAGTTCTTAGAATCTCATCACTATACCTAACCACATAAGAGTATAACAATTGTACTCTCATAACAAAATCTATCCAGATAACAAATAGAACATTATACAATCATATTATTGTACAATTTATTCATTTATCTATCCTTTATTAGTATGTAATCACTATTTATTGTTAATAAAATTTTTGTTGAAATGAAAAT
>JAQFVV010007172.1:137500-141660 GCA_028023455.1 Epiperipatus broadwayi | reverse complement strand
AGTTTTAAAAAGTTTTTATTATTATGTCTATATTGTTATTACAAATTAAAAATGTTACATAATTTCTATATTCTGATTACATGTTAAAAAAATTTTTACATAATAATTTTTTTATATATATATATATATATAAAATAGTAAACAAATATTACATGAATCATAAAGAGAAGGAAATAAAATTGGGGCATGTAAATTAATGAGTAAGCTATTCATTGATGGTTGTAAGTTTTTTTAGTCCATTGCTGATTTTGTTTAAGAGTTATGATTGTGGAGATAATTTTATGAGGCTCCAGGTGGCATTGACTATATCCTAGGGCCAAAAGAATGATCTCTCATTTTAATTTTTAGGATTTTATTTTCAAAAAGAGATTTATATTTTAGTGATGTTGGATTAAAAACAAAGTGACATCTTAGAGAACCAGAGAGTAAAATGATAAAGATGGACAGCCTTATATTGGGAAATATTCCTTTTGAATATTTTCTATTAAGATGTCACATATTGGTTTAGAATTATAAATGAGTGTGGATATCAGTTGTCTATATATATGTAAGGCATTGCAGTGATATAAAAAAATGTTGCATTGTTTCATCCTCCCTACCACATAAGGGACAGATAGGTTGAATGTTAGTATATTTCCTCTTATTGAAAAGAAATTCACTTGTTGGCAATGCATCCATGTTAATTTTGATGGGGAAGTCTAAGTATTTAGGTTCTAAATACCAAAATTTAAATTTTTGTATTAAAGATTTGTTTATTAGTTTAAGTGTACTATCTGGTGTCTGAAGCAGATCTAGGTTAGTCATATTTTGATATGCATCCCAGTACTTAATTTTTGCTGTAAATATATTATCTGGTAATTTGTATTGACACATGTGTTGAATTAGGTTATTAATGAACTTATTATTAATAGGTGGAGGTGTGTCAGTAGGAGATATTGGAATGAAAATCTGAAAATTCTGAAAGTTAGTGCAGATTTTAAATAGTGTATTATAGGATTTTTGATAATAAAAGGTATTTATTGAATGCAAAGATAAGCCATTAAATTTTGAATGCTTTTGGAGTTTATTAATGCTAATAGAAATTGTCTTCTGGTTCCAGATCAATTTAGTACATAGAGAATTGATTTTCTTAATGAATGAGGTTGTGAATTTAATGGTGGGTGAATAGAAATTAATTTTTGGATAGATTAGCATGTTAATTAGAGATATCTTGCTGTGTATTGAAAGATAAGCTTTAGTTAGAGAATTAATAATTTTTTGTATAGAAATGATTAATTGATTTTGTATATTTATTCTCATTATATTTACTGATTGATGGAAGGGTATTCCCAGAAAGTTATGAGGTCGGGTTTCAACTTTTGTTTTAATTGGAGTGCCAGTAAGTATGGACCATGTGGCCATTTTTTCGGGATTGAATTTTAGAGTATAATCTTTTGTGTATTTTTTTAATATGTTATGTAGTTTTGGTAACAATTTCTGTGAGGGAAGAAAAAGAGATTTATGTCATCCATGAATGAAATATGGTTAATTGTACGGTTTAAAAAAAATGTGTGTATTCCCGGTAGTTCAGTTTCAATTTGAAGTAAGAGGGGATTAATGTAGGTGATGAAGAGGAGGGCACTAAGGGGTGAACCTTGGGGAATTGAATTATGTGGAGTGAATTCTGATGACATTTTTCCATTTAAGGTGATGTGTATGTTTCTATTTATAAAGAGATTAGCTAAAATATACATAATTGGAATCGGGATTCCATGACTACCAAGCACTTCTAAGAGTTTTTCAATAGGCACAGAATCAAAAGCAGCTTCAATATCTAATTGTACTGCAATAGGTGCAGCTTTTCTATGGTGGCGAATGTCATCAGTTAGTGCCCTAAATAAGACATGAGCCTTGGGGATGGATGAGCCTTTTTTGGCAAACTGAAATTTAGATAGAGTAGGTAATATAAGAGGCTGGATTTTATCTTTAATAATGGATTCTATTATTTTAATGATTAGTGGGGACATAGATATAGGTCTAAGATTATTGAGAGGGGAGGGTAGTAAAGGTTTTTTTAGAAAGGGCACTAGTGAGACAGGATAGAGTAGTTCTATACTATGAATTTGATTTGACAAGTAATGTAGCATATTGTAAATTATGGGAATAGTAAAGTGGCTAAGGTGTTCAAGCAAAAATTTCGGAATGGCATGTGTTCCTGGATGCGAGTTGTTTGGAATAGTTTTTAATTTATTTGTAATGTCTTCTTTAGATATATTAAGGATAGTTTGTGACATACCAAAATAAAGTGGAGCGAGAATTGGCATAGGTAGCTTTTGAAATTTAGTTTTAAAATATTGTTTAATTGGTGGAAGCATATTTATTTCGGTAATCATTTTATCATTTATTAATATGGATGAGGGTGTGGTTATATTAGAGTTATAGCCTAATGCCCATTTGATATATGCCCTTGACCAGTCATGGGTGTTTTTTAAAAAAATTTTGGCTTTTTTAATAGAAAGATAATTAGCTAGTGTAAGTTGTGTCTGTTTGAACTCTTGCTTTAGTAACATTATGGTATTAACTGAATTTGAGCTGGTAGGTGTGCTTTTTAGCTTCATATGCAGTATATCTAATTTTTTGCTAAGTGCAGTAGGAGAAGGATTTCTTGCAGTATAATGTTTGATGTTAGAAGCTAAAATATTAATGAAGGAAAACCAAGCTTCTGTTGGTTGGAGTGAAAGTATGTCAATTTTTTTAAAATAAATGTATGCATTAGATATTATGGCTTCAGGAGCATTTGTTTTTAATAATAAATGGGTGGTATTGTTCAGTAAAAGTGTTGAGTGTATCTGCATATCTAAATTTAATACGACATTAAGGGCATGATGGTCAGAAAAAGCTACTAGGGAGGTGTAATTATAAAGTGCAATTCAGGAGAGTAAAAGAGTAGATCTATTAGTGATGAATGATTTTTAGTGAAAAATGATATTGTATTTGATGAAAAGAAACCTTCTGAGCTCATTAGCCTTTTGTTAATTTTATGAAGATATTTCATCGTAAAGTCTTGGTATGACATATTAAAGTCACCCAAGAGAATTATGGGGTGTGGATTTGTTGCTAGTGTTAAATTAATTATGTTAATAAGCTGGTGTATGAGTATTGGTTGATTATATAAGTATAATGCTATAATATTTATTGTGCATGCTGCATTATGAAGAGTGATGATAATCATGTGTTGATCAATATATAAGATGTTGAAAGATTGGAATGGAGAATTCCTATTGATGAGTACTCCTATTCCTGCAGCTGAATAGTTTGATGTGGAAAATCTGGTATATCCAAACTTGGCAAGATGCTGCTCAGGTTTAAAAGGAGAACTTACTGAGCATTTGGTTTCTGTAAAAAAAAGAATATGTGGTGTGAATTGCCGAATCCAGCTGGTAATGGCAAACATTCTATGGGGTGAGATTTATCCCTCTGACATTAACTTCAGTAATTGATACTAGCATGAGTAATTCTAGATTGTACAATGATTATGGTAATTTGTTGTATATGCATAATGTTTGTAGTTGTTAATGATCTTGGTAGTGGAAAGTAAGATTTTATGGAGTAAGTATAGTCATATGAAGACTGGAACAGTCTATCCAATGTAACAGTGGGATAGGATGTTAAAGGAAGGTAATAATTTTGTATAGTATATAATGAGAATAGATATAGCATGTTTAATAATAAAAGGAAAAATGTATTAGTGAGTTTATAATTTATAGATATATGTGTTTGTTTATTATAAAGTTTATGTTTATTTAGTTTACGGGTATAAGATGTAATTATGTGTGGTTGTTTGTCATGTAGTGTGTGTATAATATTATTAATGTGATATATGTATTTTAGCTGGGTAAGTGTAATCAGCAATGAACCCCTACCAAACATAAAAATTAACAAAAAAATCATTACAACAGAGTATTTAACACAAATTGGATAAAATAAAAATAATATAAAAAACGGTTGGATATAGTTCTTCATTCATGATATATCACTAAGTTTTGTTTGGTTTAATGTGTCCAGGATAATTTGCATTAGGATTATCTGATGTGTGTTCAGTATTAACTTTTATTTTCTTATGTGTTCTTCTGTGGATATCAACACCAGCTAAATATACCTGCTGTTGTGGTGTTGAAGTG